>PVIY010017643.1:0-49077 GCA_004026745.1 Myrmecophaga tridactyla | reverse complement strand
AGAGAGTCCCTTTTATAGAGCCACAAGAAAGCCAGCAGATGCTGCCATGTTCGCCATGTGCCCTTTCAGCTGAGAGAGAAACACTGAACTTCATCAGCCTTCTTGAACCAAGGTATCTTTCTCTGGATGCCTTACATTGGACATTTCTATTGACTTGTTTTAATTGGGACATTTTCTCAGCCTCAGAACTATAAACTAGGAACTTATTAAATTCCCCCTTTTAAAAGTCATTCCATTTGGTCGGGCCATGGTGGCTCAGCAGGCAAGAATGCTTGCCTGCTATGCCAGAGGACCCGGGTTCGATTCCCAGTGCCTGCCCACATTAAAAAAAAAAAGAAAAAAAAAAAGTCATTCCATTTCTGGTATATTGCACTCAGGTAGCTACCAAACTAGAACACTACTGATGAATAGTTGTGCTTTTGTGTCTATTCTAACATATATTATTCATTCTACTGTTGATGGACATTTGCATTGTTTCCATTTGGAGGTTATTACAAATAGGAATGCTATGATTATTCTTGTATGTATCTTTTGGGCCACATATGTATATATTTTTAATGCAAGGTCATCAGTATATTCAGATTTAGCAGATGCTACCAAACTCTTCCAAAATAATTGTACCAATTTAAATGCTTGCCATGAATGTATGAGAGTCACAGCTGCTCCAATTCTCACTAGCACTTGGTATGTTTCATAGCACTCTTGAATGTCTACATCTATGAAATCCTTAATGGGAATTTTTTCTCATGAAAAATTAATCTTTAACTTAAAAAAAAGATGTATCGGTGGTTACCTTTGTTTTCAGTTGTCTGTAATACAGATGTTGATTTCTCAGGAAATATCCTAATTTTAAATCAGACTTCTCATAACTTGCAAAGTTGTTGGTAGTTTTAAGATAACATCTTAATTTGACCCCTTCATATTTAAGCATATTATCAGTTACAGTATCCTATATTTTAATATTGAAATATCTATAATCTCAAATAATTTGAGACAGGGAGAGCAAATTATTTCTGAACCCCATAGAAGCAAGGGAGCAGAACCTGAGGTTGAAATGCAAGCACATTGGTGAAAGATACAAACCACCTGCTAGGCTTCTTTATATGCAAACCATTCACTGAGATATCAAAATGTGGAAAATATAATGCTCTTACCAACATTGCTTGTTGAATTAATGCCCAGGTGAGTTCTTCTGAAATACTGCAGTTGTATCTTAGCAAAAACAAGAAGCAGTAAAGCATCATCCTTATTAGGATCCAATTTGCCACAGCAGCAGTCAAGTGCTTCAATTTCTCCCAGGGGTGATAGGAAGAGAAAAGTAGGGACAGAGAAATTTAAATTAAATTCATAGTGCAGTGCACATTCGGATTTCAATATTGACAGCTCTAATTACACCTACCTTCTCATCACAAGTTCATTAAGTGAAAGTTAAGGATTAAAAACTATACTATGCAGTTAGAAAAATACATGCTGCTCTTTTCCTGCAGCAGGTCTCGTCTCTCTTACTCACATTTTATGCATTAGTGATGACATGCCCAGTGTTTTTGGAAGGGGAGGATTTAATATTTCTTTAATGCACATGCAAACACACAGCCAAACAAATGTACAATTAAGAAGTTGGACCACACTTAGCCATACTATTTGAAATGGGATCAGCCTAAAATGTTAAATTCAGATCTCTACTGACTATCATTTGAACTGTCCTAATTTATTGAGTATTAAACCAACTCATCAACTTTCTAGATCCTAAGCATGTGTAAGTTGCAATTACCAATAAAATTATTCATTATACAAAGTCTCTTCTTGTCATCTTTCTTTGCAAATTCAAGAATGATAAATTCAACTACCAAGTAACACTGGATTATTTTTCTGCCTATAAAAGGAGAAATTCCAGGACATTCTATCCCAGCTTCTACCTACGACCCTTCAAACTCAAAGTTAGCATATATTTTGTTGTGATATGTATCTGTTTATTAATTAATCACGGTAGGCTTTTGGTATCCTGGTAAGATAATCTTAAAACAAGAAGGTAAAGACTTCCTATAATCACTGTGTGATCTTAGGAACATGAGAAAAACACATCATCTGATGCAGGTAATTCTCAGGATAAAAAAAAGGGAGCAAAGGACTTGTTTCCCCTTTAGCATTTGCCCCGTGTCATTTGTCAGGCATAACTTAACAAGAGGAATGGATGAAATTGCACAATACTTACACAAAAAGGACAGCATTTTAAGTGAAGAAAAATATTCAGAATTGTAATGAACACAGGAAACATCTTGTCAAGTTCCATGGTTTTCATTCTTAAAGAAAAAAGAAATCATATATGGCAAATGTCTTTTTTTCTTTATGTAGTGGGCTCCATTAAACTAAGTTGGTATATAATCATGGAGGGAATCTTTAACTCTTTCAGATAAATTAAGTAGATGATTGATACAGAATACCTTTTAATTCCTTCAGTTTCCTCAGAAGATTAATTCACTACCCTCAGTATTTAACTAAAAGCCAAAAGGATGACTTAGAATAAAGATAAATATGGCTATTACTATATATACTAAAACAATTGTGGAACTGTTACTGTCAAGTTGTCTTTCTAAACTGGAGCATGGTTTAATAATGGAGGGATATTTCCATTTCTGTATGTGTGCATACATGTGTGTGTCTGTTTGTATGTGTATTTATGTGGAGTAGATGAAAAGCAAACTAATGTCTTACAAAATTTATTTGTTTATGCCAATGATATTAGGACACAGAAGATCTTCATGACTTCCTACGATCTAACAACCTCCTACAATCTAACAACCTCCTACAATCTAACAACCTCCTACAATCTAACAACCTCCTACAATCTGACAACCTTCTCCAAGTGCTGTAGAAACTCATAGGACGCCTCCTAAAAGCTCACAGATTTCAACTGACATCTGAACTCCAAACTGAATTAGTCAGGTCAAGAGGAGGAAAAGTATATCCCAGGCATGTGCATACATACTGAATGGAGAGAGAGAGCTTTGATTACTTGAAGAGGGTTAGAAGGATGGCACACAAAATCTGAGATTTAAAAAAAAAAAAAAGGATGAAAGGAAGAGAGGAATGCTTTTGAAACAGCAGTTAAAAACCTTAGCCAGAATATGCTAGAAACTAATTTGGCCAGCACAGACTTAAAAATACCAGGAAATGATTGGATTCACTTGCTCACAAAAGGAAGCATGGAATGTTCAATGGAGGAGGCACAACTTCCAGGGAGTGTGTAAAATACTATTTGAAAAGAGAGGGGAGATATTTCAGATGAGGAATGGTAAAGCAAAAGCACAGAAGGGGGAAATATTTTTCTTTTCAACATGTTCTGTATTAAAAAAATATGAAATCATTTGCCTAACCTTTTCAAGTAATAGAAATTTATCAGAATAAAATACAAACCACTAATTGTAGTTTTAGCTTTTTAGGAAATTAAAATACTTGTGGGTGTTTATAAAGATGAAATATTATGAGTAAATAACTTATTTCCCCATACGAATTCAAAATTCGTAGACGTTATCTACTTGATTTGTTGTAAAGATTGTCAGAACTTTACGTATCACCTCTGATTTCCTTTTATCTTCATGCAAGATAGTATTTATTATTAAAAATAACAACTTAATGGACGTGATAGTATTCAAAGACTAGTACAAAGAGTTACAATTAAATACTGAGTATAGGTATTGGGAGAAATGTTTTGATTCATTTTTGAAGGGTCCATAAAATGTTTTGTTGCTTTCCTTTCTGTTAACTTTCATGCACATGAAACATCTTTGTTTCAAGAAGCATGGAACTATAAATAAATATCTAAATCTTCAGGTGAGACACAGTATTCCTTTAGGTTACTTCCCCTAACAAATTAAAAAATAAAAGAAATAACAACAACAAAACCCAGAAACTGTCCTCAAGGAAATAATAAAACTATTCCAAGTTTTAGTTCCTTTTCTTATTATATGTTGCCTTCAAATCCAGGTTCTAAGATATTCTTTATAGAAAAACACATTATTTGATTGATGCAAAACTAAGGAGAATTCATTCATTCTCTTCCATGTGCCAGGTTTCACCTCTTTTATTGCTCACATAACCTCTGGGACTAGCACCATCAGCATCATTTTTCAGATGAAAAAGTCGACACTCTAAGACGTTAAAAATCAGAGTCACAGTCATAGCGCTTATACATGGTAGAAGTGGATTGCAAAACAAATGCTCTGAACCCAAACTTCATGCTATTTTGTCTATTATTTTTTTCATTAATCAATATGCTTGAAAATGATGTCTGGGAACTAGAACTTAAAAGAGAAAGGAGTTAGAACTGAAATTGAGGAAACTAGCATCCATGGATAACCAGAAAACAAGCATGATTGGGGTTCTAAAGAAGTGTACCTCACTTTCTTATAGATATATTTCTTATGTATGTTTCTACATTAGCTAGATTAGACTGTGTGATTTCCCCAAAGATATGTGCCCTGAATATTTCTCATAATTTTGCTTTTGAAATCTGATTAGGGAAGAAGAACTGGTTAATGATGAATCTCTGGAACATCCAGCCAGATGAAAAGTGATGAGGGGTGAATAGAGTCAAATCTGACACATGCAAATCAACAGGATAAAATATAAGATGATGTGTTAATTCATAAACTAGGTCTTTTAGGTGCTAATAAACCAAAATGAGATTTCAGAGCAACTGGAGATGAATGAAGACTGGAGTGAAAAGTTCAGAGAAGTTGCAGCTGGAGAGCAAGAAGAAAAGCCAGTATAACATGTTGTCATGGATGCCACAGCATGTCACCATGACTTGGCGACACAAGGGCCACTTATAGAGAGCTTGAATTCAAGGATCTTGGAGTTGACCAAGAAAAAGATTAGATGACAGTTAACATGCAAGCTATGTACTGGGGCCGATACATTGTCAAGTGTGCATGCAAGGGGTGGGCTCTCACAGCAGAAAACTTCCAGAAGCTGTTGACACCAGGGAACCATCAGAGGGGAATCAGGTCAAAGAGAAACTACCAAACTGTTAGAGGAGAGGAGAAAGGAAAAGAATAAGGGAGCTTACATATTGAGGTGTCACAGAGACAACATAGTAGGAAGTAAGAAGCTTCTGGTTCAGACAGCTCCAAGGGGCTGAAGCAGTCAGAGTCATATAACTACAGGGTCTTACCTCTTCAACCAATAACAGATTCTGGGCAAAGCTGGGTGACATGTCACAGGGTATGAAAAGCAAGTTAAATACAAAGGGCTAAAAGTTGTTTATTTGAACAATTGTAAAACAAATTGGATGTGTAAGAATTTGAGCTTTGCTCCAACAGGTTCTCTACGGGACCCCAGCTGCTGTGAAGAAGTAAATAAAACAAAGGTATCTTTGGCCATCACTTAATGGCTCCACTCACTTCCACGTTATTACTGGACTTCTTCTATAGATGAAAAGTTCAATTTGCCAACATTCCCCGCAGCTAAAAGTGGTCATATGATGCAGTTACATTCAGTGTTTCTGAGGAAGATAGCACTTCCCAAATTAAAAGGAAAAGTCACTTGAGAATAAGGATTTTTCCCTTTCATCCTTTGTCCAATTGAAATGTGACCCTATGTCTGGAGATGCAGAACCCATCTTGAAAACATGAGGCAACAGGAAAGCAACTTAAATCCTAAATGTTAAGGTGGTTGAGTGGAAAGGTATATGAGCATAATTGCTGAGATGGGGTTCACCTCTTGAATGGGGTAATTAATTTATACATCATAACTCTAGTACAATATGTACGTATAACAATACATGCCATATATGATGATCCATCTGCTCATCAAATGTACATTGATAAGTTACTCTCTGCCAGGTGCTAGAGAAGGCAAAAGCTGATGTGAGTCCATGTTTATATTTTCAATCAAAAAGGTTAAAGTCTAGAATGGGAAAGAAATTGCATAAATGTAAGAGAGCACCACTTGTTAATTCTCAATAATTATTTCTTTTGGGTTAGCTATTTCATAAGATTAATGTTTTAAGATTAAATACCTTGTTTCTTTGAGAATACTTTGTAGGTGTAATAATGGAAACCTGGAGACTGGATATGAGAGAATTTACTGCCTTAATGCAGGAGGAAGTTGATAGCAAGTTGGATTATAGACATGAAAATTGAGGTCAGGGAAATTGATTGGCTTTGTGATGCAATCTGGAAAAACATCTTGGTGATTGATAGATTTAGGAAATAACATAATGAATCAATGATGGTTCCTAGGCTTTTGTCTTGAGCTGGGTAGATAAATTTGGTGCTGTTTCTTAGGATAGAAAAGTCTGTGGGGGGGGGCCACTGGAATAATCTGGATTGGATGCTAGTTATTTCTTTCTAAATTATATTATTTTATCAATAATCCTTTAATTAAAGCATAATCAATATAAGAATTTGATGATCATAAAACATATATTTTATGTTAGTTCCAAAAAATGTTAGGAATTGCTAATTAAACAGAAGTCACTTAGGCATGGTATTCACTCATAAAGGGCATCTATGAAAAACCCACATTTGACATTATATGTAATTGTTATGCAATGAATTCTTTTCCCCTAAGATCAGAAACAAGACAAGATGTCCTCTCTTGCCACTTCTAGCTATGGCTATTTGGGAAGAAAAAAAATAAAAATCATCCAGATTGGAAAGGAAGAATTTAACCTATCTCTATTCACTAATGATGTGATTATATATATAGAAAATCCCAAGGAATCCATTAAATTATTACTAGAACTAACAAATGAGTTCTTCAGCAAGGTTGTAGGATTCAAGATGAATATACAAAAATTAATTGCATTTTTATACACTGGCAATGGACAATCTGAAAGTAAAATTTAAAAAAGAATTACATTACAATAAAATAAAAAAGTAATAAAATAGGAACAATTTAGCAAAAGAAATGCAAAACGTACACTCTGAAAACTGCAAAACATTATTAAAAGAATTTGAAGAAGATCTAAGTAAATGTAAAAACATCCCATGTTCATGGATCAGGACACAACATTGTTAGGATGACAATACTCCGCAAACAGATCTATAGATTCAGTATAATCCCTACTGGAATCCCAGATAAGTTCTGTATAGAAATTGAGAATCGATTCTGAAATTCATATGGAATTACATGAATGCAGAAGAGCCAAAACAATCCTGAAAGAGAACAAAGTAGGAGAATCCGTCCCTTCTGATTTCAAAACTACAAAATGATTGTAATCAAGATGATGTGGTATGGGCACAATAACAGACAAAGATCAATAGAATAGAATTGAGAGCTCAGAAATAAACCCATACATCCATGATTAACTGTTTTTCGAAAGTGGTGCCAAGACCTTTCAATTAGGGAAAGAATAGTCTTTTCAGTACATGGCACTGGAAAAACCTGATATTTACATAAAACAAAGAAGAAGAAGAAGAAGAAGAAGAAGTTGGACCCTTATCTCACACCATATACAAAAATTAACCCTAAATGTATAAAAGACCTAGATGTAAGAGCTGTAGCTATATAACTATTACAAGAATATGTAGACATAAATCTTCACAATTTTGGATTAGGCAATGGTTTCTTATATATGATGTCAAAAGCACAAGGGACAAAAGAAAAAAGACTTTTGGACATCATACAAATTTTAAAAACTATTGTGCTTCAAGGACACCATCAAGAAAATGAAAAGAGAACCCACAGACTGGGAGAAAATATTTGCAAACCATATATCTTGCAAGGGACTTGTATCTTGAGTATACAAAGATCTCTTAAACCCATTAATAAAAAGAAGACTAGCCCAATTCAAAAAGGGGCAAAAGAGCTGAACAGGCATTTTTTTTCCCAAGGAAGCTATACAGATAACCAATAAGCACATGAAAAGGTGCTCTGCATCTTTAGTCATCAGGGAAATGCAATTCAAAACCACAATGAAATGTCATTTTATACCCTCAAGGATGACTGGAATAAAAAAGTCAGTTAATAACAGATATTGGTCAGGATATAGAGAAATTTGAACCCTCAAAAATTGCTGGTGGGCATGTAAAACAGTACATACGTGATGGAAATAATTCTGGAAGATCCTTAAATAATTAAACATAAAGTTACTATATAACTCAGCAATTCCAATCTTAGGCATAGACCCAAGAGAAATGAAAGCATATGTCCACTCAAAAATCTGCACATGGATGTGCGTAGCAGCATTATTTGTAAAAGCCAAAAAGTATATACAACCCAAATATTTATCAACTCATGAATGGATTAAGCAACATAGCATATGAAAGCAGTATAATATTATTCAGCCCTCAAAAGTACTGATACATGCTACAACATGGGCAAACCTTGAAAACATTATACTAAGAGAAAGAAGCCAGTCACAAAAACCACATGCTGTATGAATCCATTTATTGAGAGTCCAGAGTAGGGTAGATCCGTAGTTGCTTAGGGCTTGTTGTGGGTGACGTGGAGGGATATGAGAATAAAAGCTAAAGAATAGGGAGTTTCTGAGTGAGAAAATGTTAATAAAAATGTTGTTATAGTTGTGCATATCTGTGAATATACTGAAAACTATTGAATTGTACAGTTTAAGTAGGTGAGTTGTTTGGTACATGGATTATACCTCAATAAAGCTATTTACGTAAAGAGCATAAAAGCATAATGACATGGGCACACTCTCCTACATTCACCAATCTCCCTTCTCTTAAGCTCCCTTGCTTAGAAGACCAGGCAGAGGATGATGTTAGGTTTAAGAGCAGTATAGTCATCACATATTATTCTACTTAGGTCCATAAAACATTTGTCTATGAAAATATTTATGGTGAAGCCATATTTCTGAGCCAAGCTTCTCATCTTTGGTATTGGGAATGCTCCTTAAACTTAATCCATAATGTGGACCAGAGATGAATAATTCCTAGAATGTCTTGCAAATGGAAATGCTCCCCAGGTTTTGGTGAAACTGGTGGCAGCAGAATAGCTCTCATCTACTTAGAGCTAAATATCCCTGTATCAGTTTTCGTTATTGCACTTTTTGGTGGGAAAATTGGAGAATATTGGTTCTTCATCACATCGCAGTGCCAGGAGTGACATAGTCTTATAGTTCAAAGATAAAAAATGTTTTTGAATTATTTTTGTATACCAGAATGCTGAAGCATCGCCATAAGAAATACAGAATCACTTTCATTCTTTGCTGGCGCCTCTTTAAGGCACAATATTTTCAAAAGGTTTAAACTTAATGGAATATTTCTGCAAAAGTTCATGACCACAGGAGAAACTCATTCATCATTGCTTATTGTGTGTCGCTCTCATAAAACAAGTTTAGAACAGACTTAGGATTTCAGAAGACATGTGCAGATTTCCCTGAAGCCTGAAAATGGGAATGAAGAATCAGCTGGGTCACCTCTCACTTTATATTGAAGCAAGCAATAATTATAGCAAAGTAAGAGAGGTGGGCCAACTACTTCAATCCAAAGAAAGCATATTTACAATACTACTATTGTATATTTAAATGGAACTGAAAGAAAAAAAAAGACTTGTTCATTTTATAAGCAAATGCACGTTTATTGGAATAGCAACATTTTATTTCAATATTTATTTTGCTTTTTGTTCTGTTATCATTTTCCCCTAATTAACTAAGAAATGTAACTAAGCTACAATGGGAAATGAAGAAATAGTTCATCCAATCTGTTCGGTTATTTATTTATTTATTTGCTGTGAGGTCAATTTGCTGTTTCAGTACTGCAATAAATTGCAAAAGTTTATGTAGCGGAACTTGGTTAACCATATTTCAAAGCAGTTAATTGAAAACTTTTTTAGACTGGGCTTCAAATATTTTTGGATCAGCTAAGACTGTTGGGATTTACACAATTGAGAAAAACTAGGCATACCTGACATTTTGCTGATTTAACAAAAGAAGAAAATTATATTTTCAAAAGCTTAGTCCTTCTACTATACGCAGAAAAGCAGTTCTGAAAGGGGGGGGGGGAAAGCTCACCAAGCTAGTATTTTAGCTAATAACATTAAAGGCAAAGTATTGCTTCTTTTATATCTTCAATTCTACTGCTTTGCTCCAACTGGAAGGGATGAGGTAGCGTCATCATAATTAGATTTTCAAATTAAAAATTTATTGTGGGAAACAATCAAAAAGACAAATGAACAGCAAAAAGTATGTAAAAGGTCTACATTAAACAATATACTTCCCTCCTAGACTTTCCCCCCATATAACCACTCTTTTCAACGTACTGGATGTCCTTCAAAAAATGCCGCACTACACCCTTTGCACAAATGGAGGTTTTGTGTGCATTCTGCTCATTATTTGTATTTCATATTCATATTTTATAAATCATTAAATTTGACACTCATGAAATGTGCAGAAAACTTTAATGTAGAGATGATGAATTGTCGTAACCGGAACCACAGTGTAATCACGATTCAACATTACAGCATTGCCACACACACACACACACACACACACACATACTCTCCCTCTCACAAACCTTTCCAAATAAAATGTAAACCTGCCCTCCCGCTATTGGTAACACTCAATTAAATTTTATGATAATTTCTTCTTGAATTTTTCCATTAGTTGATCTGTATGTAATCACTAAATCCAACAGTTAGTTTTGCTTGGTTTTGAATTTTATTAAACATATTCTTTCCTCTCTAATTTTTTTTTGTTTACAATGACGTATTTCAGATTCAAACATCTTGCGTGATGCATACTTCACTCATTTTCTTTGAAGTATAATGTTCTGTTGGAACGACAGAATGCAAGTTATTTACCCATTCTCTTTGGTATGGATATCAAGACTTACTTGTATAATATATAATAAAGCTATGCACCTTGCATTTTAAAAAATTATACAATGGAGAAATTTCCATATTTTGGGGTGTATACATGTACACATATGCAATAAATACATAAATACATGCAATACAGTGGTTTATACATATTATATAAACATAAATGCCAACATACCTCACATCCATTAGATATAGTTATAGATATAATTATAGTCTAATGCAAGCATATTTTTCTTAAAATGATGCATAGTTCCCATTTTGTGGAAGTTTCCTATGTCATGGCTTCCTTATTCAGATTTCACAATTTTCTCAACTTCAGATTTCCGGGCATCCATCCTGACCACTAGCTGAATCAAAGGATCCCCTCCTTCTCTTCCTATAGAAATCCATCTATTACATGGTCCATTCACTCAGGCATTAAGAGATTAAGTGAACTGATCTGAGCTGTAGCATCAATTCCTAATAATAGATTGTAGCACAGTATACCTAAATATTAGCCTTTAGTATATTACCATGTGCAGCTCTGTACTCTGTATGCTCTGAAGACAAGTGCATCATCCTCGGGCATTATTATCTTATCTGCATTAAAAAAGCAGATCTTTTGCAAAATGATAGGTATAACCAATTGTCAAAATGTCTCAAATGGATCTGCAAGAATAAGTAATGGTAAACTGTAGCTGTGAGGAGAGGAGCTGAAGTTCAAATGGTAAAATAATTTTTAGACAAAAATTTTCCAAATCTCTATAATATGTCAGCTATTATGTAGAAGATAGCTTATATTTTCCTAGGGAATACTTTGCAAAAGAAAGAGCAACAATTGTGTTTTATTGCATAATTTCCTTTTCTTCTTTTTCATTTGTTTATAAAGTGACAGTAAAATAAGCAGCTGTACATATCTTTCTTTAAGTGGTAGAAAACTTAAGACTGATTATGATAACAATAACCAGTAAAAATAAAAGAAATGAAGCTACTTCTGGGAATAATCTTTGGTAAATTAAAACAGCTTACTAAGTCTGCTGGGATGCACTATACAAGAAATGGATTAGCTTTTACAAAGGGGATTTATTAGGTTACAAATTTACAGTTCTAGGGTCATGGAAATGTTCAAATTAAGGCATCAACAAGAGGATACCTTCTTTGAGGAAAGTCTGCTCTGTCACATGGGCAGGCACATGGAAACATCTGCAGTCCTTTTTCTTTCTGGGTTCTGGTTTCTAAATGGCTCTCTCAGCCCCTTCTGTGGCTCCTTCTGGCTTCTCCTGGGGCATTTTCTTTCTCTCCCTAAATGTCTCTGGGCTCTCAACTTTTACATTTTATCCTCTCAAAAAGGACTCCTCCAGCATAGAGGAGTAAGACCCACCTTGAATTGTGTGGATCACATCTCAATGGAAATAACTTATTCAAAGGTTCCACCCAAAATAGTTCTGCCCCACCAGAATGTATTTAGGAGAACATGGCTTTTCCGGGGTACAGAATAGTTTCAAACCAGCACAACCACTTACAATAAGCGATTAAATAACAAAACAGAAGGAAATTAACAAAGTGCTTGACCATAAAGAAACATTAACAATTAACACGTGAGGATGGTACCTGTGATATATGTTCCTTCTCTAAAAAGTTTGAATTCAATCCACTGGAAATAATTGAATGAAATTAACACAACTCCATTGGCAGACCACTAATAACTGCTAATTGCCTTTCCTACATTTTATCTGGTGTTACAAAGGCACAATTTACTAATGGATAACTATATTTCTCCTTCTATAAAATAGAACATTATACGTGTGCAAAGGATTCACTTACACACAAGCTTTATGTTTCATAAGAAATTAATTAGCTGGTGTAAGGACTGTTCCTAATAGATGCAAGAGTAACCTTCAGGAAGTGGGAAAATTATTGTCATAATTAAAATAGTACTCAGTATTAGTGATCGGCAGGAAGTGCCAATCATCAGTACTCTAGTCCATCATGTGAAATTCCTATCCATAATAAACCTCTATGATGGCTCCAGAAATATTCTCCCCTTGGTTCCTTCTTGTGTACAGTCACCATAGGAGGTGAGGTCATCGTGGAAAAATATTATCAACTAACACTTTATTTTGCATTCCCCACACTCAAACTGTTTGTGGGGCTAAATTCCTTGTTCAGATATTGACCCTCCCTCTTGCTGATCTCGTGCACATGGCTGAGTCAGCCCTGAAATACCTTTCGGAAGGCAAAAGTTATGGAACAGCAGCATTAAAGTACAATGAGAAGATTGATGCCAGGGTCTCGCCTGACAGCTCCGCTCCCATTAGCAGAAGGTTCTTGAGGTGGCAGGATAAAGCCCTGGGCAGCAGAGGCTATGACAATCACCGTCCTGACCTAATTCTATTATTTCCTCTGTAAGTTGGCTGGCATTGTTAGCAATTTCCCATCCATCGCTGAGCTATCTCTAAGGCACTTCTAAGGTTAGGATTTAATATATCAGGTGGAAAGTAATGACAATAAGACACAAATAATGAATTGCAGAAGCGATCAAATGCATTCAAATGAAACATTTTGTAAATTTCACGTATGTTTAAGGATCTGTTCTATAAAACACATCTAATATTCACTTCTCATTTCTTATAAGACTCTGACACCTCATTTGAGATTTTATCACCTGTCCAGGAATGTCATGATTTTCTCTGCGCATCGAGACACTTAGTGCAGAAAGACAATCATTCCATGCCCTTATCTGTCAATTGCCTCCCCCTCCTTTAATGTAAAAACCTATATATTTTTGAAAATATAGAAAACTGATGTGTGAACTGTTTTAAAAATAAACATCAGCAAGCTGTATGTTTAGGTTGATAGGTTAACCTGGAAAAGTGAATTTTTGAATCAAGTTGTACCACATAGTAAAGTTTTTCTTGTTATAAAATTTAGTAGTAAGGTTTATTTATTGAATTATTATGAAGTTTTGTTTTCTGCATCTAAAATAGAACTTAATATTGCATCTACTTAATTTATAACCCTTCTCAGAAATCTTTATTAAACACTTAGTATATGTAAAGCCTCATGCATGCCATACACATACTTATAAAACATAGTGTCTGCACTCAAGAAATTTATGCTCTAATAATTGGGATTAAATACGTGAAGAACAATTCCAGTGCAAAAGAGTATGCAGTATTAAGGTGTCGTGTTTCTACCATACTCCCACCATTCCTCCAAGGAGAACTACATTTCCTGTGTATGTGAGGGAAGTGGGATCTAAGTAATAAGCTTCTATAACCATAGCATCTCAAGACCTAAAATGAGTTTTCACCTCTTTCAAATCCAGAGATGTCCCCTTGAGATGATGAAGTACAAAACAACAAGAGATGTGCAGCTGCATGATTTATAATTACAGTGACTCTGACCACACTTACTGGATCCACACATACCCCAAAATTCCTTTTAGTGTATCAGATAATGTTAAACACTTTTATATAAAATTCAGTTTACCTTCCTCAATGCATTATTTGTTTTCTCTGTCATGACCCCCTCTCAATTTCCTCCTCAAACCCTCCCAAATGTGTAATTACCCAAACCATGCTCCACTTCCTTGAGTGTGAAGTATCTGCATAAATTATTTGAATTCTGCACAGGCCTGTTTACTCTCCCCCATTTATTTATTTATAATAATTTATGTTAGTATGGAATCATAGATATTTATTTTATACTTTCTACAATAATCCAGTATTACTTTATTTACCTTGCTGCTTAAATTGTTCCACTTTTGGTCACTGGAAGTACTTTCACTTGCCAGTTGTGCCCCTTTTCCATGCCCATACCAATATGTTTGGTTTTTTGCTTTGTTTTTGAGCGCTTTCTTACACTGTGGCACTATAAACAATCGTTGGCTCATCTTGTGTATTTTCTGACATGGTCAGCCATTTCCTCAAGGATCTCTGTCCCCTAATAGGAGAGAATGTTATTTTAAACCAAGATCTTGGTATCCAGGATGCTCATTGTTAGTGTAGTGTTATTGCTTCCAGGCCTTCTCGGGTAATAATCAGGGAAATACATGTGTATATAGACTTTTGTCCGTCTGTCTATCTATTGATTGATCAATTGATATCTCTCAGTCTATCTAAATATTGCAATATGTAACAATCTGCATCTATAGTAAGTTCATATTTTGGTCTCCAATTCTAATCCATTAGCATTTGTTTCATTCTATCTTTGCTTATCTGTCACCTCCCACTCCCCAAGGGAGAAACTTACCTTCTTTCAACAGCAACCCATTTACTTAATTGTTCAGTTCCAGTATGCATGTAATGTATTTACAGAATTACTGACAAAACTCCCATGGAAAACAACATTACGGACTAGAGTACAGTGCTTAGGTGCAGTTCCTTTACCTTTAGTCTTACAGATTTAATGCTTTTTTCAAAGTTACTTAGATCAGCAACTTTTTGCCTCATTACCTGCAGAGAGGTTGTTTCATGCATTTATAATCCATTTAGTTTACTGTGTTACATACTGATTTCCATTGCAGGACTCTCAGAATTTCTAAATGAGTTTTTAAATATATGCGGACATTAAGGTTCACTCTTTATGATGTAAAGTGATATAGATTTTGACAAATGCATAGTATCAGGTATCCATCAGTACAATATTATACAAAATAGTTTCAGTGGCCTAAAAAATCCACTGAACTTCACCTATTCAATCCTTCCCTCAATCATGAACTCCTGACACCCACTGATCTGCTTACTGAGTTTATAGTCTTGTCCTTTCCAGAATGCCGTATAAATGGAATCATGTTCTGCATAGCCTTTTCAGACTGATAACTTTCAGTTAACAATATGTATTTAAGATTCATGCATCTCTTAATAGCTATTTGTTGGGTTTTTTTTTTACTGCTGATTAGTCTTCCATTGCATGGATGTCTGGTGTGGTTATATAAGGTGTTCTATAAACGTCAGTTAAAACAAGTTGATTGATAGTTCCATTCAGATCATCTATAGCTTTATTAGTTTCTCTCTGCTTGATTATCAATTACTGATCAAAGGCTGTTGAAGTCTACAACTATAATAGAGGATTTGTCTATTTTTTCAGATCAGTCCTATTCAGCTATTTTATGATATATTTTGATGTTCTGTTATGATGTAAATACACATTTTGGATTGCTTTGTCTTCTTGGAGACTTGATCTTTTATAAATATGTAATTCCCATCTTTATCCCTAATAATCTTCCTTGACCTGAAGTCTTCTTTGCTTGAACTTAACATATCTACACTACCCAGGCTTCCCTTGATTTTTAACATGGTCTATCTTCTTCCATTCTTTTACTTTTATCACAGCTGAGGCCGCATATTTAAAGTATGTTTCCTGCAAAAATTTTAGAGATGGGTCTTATGTTGTTGTTTTTTTAACCACTATGCCAATCACTGTATTTCAACTGGTGCATTTAGACCCTTTACATTTAAAAGGATTGTTTGCATGATTGCATTAGCAACTGGCACATTTTAATTTTTCCTATTCATTGCATTTTTTCTTTGCTGTTTATTTTCTCTTTTTTTTCTGCCTTCTTTGGATTTAATTGTGCATTTTAAGTGATTACTTTTTATCTTTTCTCTTAGTGTGATCAATTATATTATTGTAAAGTATTTAAATTGCTGCCTTAGAGTGTATAATATATATTATGAACTCTAATAGCTCAACATTGTCTCACTTATGGTGCAGTTAATTTATGACAGAATATTTCAGATTTCTTTCTCCCATCTTTGGGACCTTGCTGTCATTGAGATCACTTATACGCATACGCTATAATAACCCAATACATTGTTACTGTTATCTCGCATATCAAAGGGGAAATTCTAATGGGAATCTTAATGTATTTAGAAGTTAATCAGAAGGAAAATTCCCATAAAATATTTAGAATAAAGCTAAAACAATAGTATAGGGAGATATATAGTTGTAAAGACTTTACTTATCATAGAAGATTGAATGTAAATGAGCTATACCCTCAAATTAAGAAATAAGAAATGAAAAGGTAGAAAAAGCACAAAAAAAGCAATGGAGAATAAAGGTAATAATATATATAAAATCATAAGTGTTAAGTATATAAAACACAAAGTTTCATATATTTTATATATTTTCCCTTTAAGTGAAATGGCAAAGATAGTTTCTTTAAAACATCAATAAAAATTAATAAAACTTGAAAACACTGGACACATACATAAAAAAGATGTGGAGGTGCAAATAATGACAGGACACCAGAGAACAAAGTTATACATGCTGCGAAAACTTAAATCGTAATTGAAGTACATGTGGCCAATATTTTGAAAAACAAGGAAAACCTAGGACAAATGGAATAAATACAAGAAAAAATATATTCGAAATATTGGGTAAGAAAGACAAATCATTAAATATTTCAGATCCATTAAAGTTATTGGATCGGTAGATTTTAATTTTTCAGAACGATGAACTCTGTCTCCTATTCAGTTTTAGAGGTTAATTCTATTAAGCCTTGGAATGAATAGGTAATCCAAACACCCTGAACAAGAACAAAAGGAAATAGAAAATAAAAGACCAATCTCTTTATTAAAGAAGTTGTAGGCTTTCAAAAAAAAACATGCATAAAATACAGGATTTCCATATGCTGTCTTATTATTTATACCACGTATTGGTCTGGAACACCTGTTACAATTAATGAAAGCACATCTCTATAATTGTGTTATCAACTGTAGTCCATTGTTTAAGTTAGGGTTCTCTGTTTATGTAGTGCAGTTCCATGAATTATTAAAGAAAAAAAGAAATTAAAAAATCCATGTATCAAAATAAAAACCTATGTGATCACTGTAAAAAATTGACTCTAGACTTCAGGAAGAACAAGATGTTAGCAAAAGGCACTCCAGGGTTCTATTCTCCCACAAAATTTTTGAACGTATAGCAAAAAGTAGCACAGCTTATATGGTAGTTTGAAACTGACCACAAAAGATCATGTCCTTAAAGCTAATCCATTCCTGAAGTGTAAACCTATGTTGGGTGGGAAATTTTGATTAGCTTATTTTAGTTAAGGCACGTCCCGGGTAGTCTTAGTCCTCTTACTGGAGTCCTTTATAAATAGAATGAATACATAGAAAGAGACAGAGAGAAAGACCCAGAAATTGAGAGAGAAAACCATGGAAGCCTGAAGCAGAAAGCAAGGGAACCAGAAGAGAAAGGAGCGACCAGTAGATGCCATCATATGCCTTGTCATGTGACAGAGGAGTCCAGAATTTCTGGTAGCTTGTCTTCCGAAAGAATTTGTCATCTTGATTCTTTGATTTGGACATATTCATGGCCTCAGAACCATAAGCTTGTAAGCTAATAAATCCCCATTATAAAAGCTGACCCATTTTCTGGTGTCTGCATTTTGGCAGCCTCGCAGACTAAAATAGCAATATTCCTTGAAACTCCAGGAAACAGTTATAGGGCTGAAGTAACTGGGTGAGCCCTAAATAAAATTAAAAAAACACACACAACATAAAAATGGTAGTAGAAGCTTGTTGTTCCCATGCTGGCTTCTCCTACACTCCCTTCCCAGCCTGGTGTGGTGCCAGCCTGCTCTCTTGCTGTGGATCCCTGCCCTTGCTCTGAAGGAGTTAATGCTTACATGGTACAGAGTTTCTGTTTGGGGCAATGGAAGAGTTTTGCTAATGGATAGTGATGATGGTCACTCATTGTAATTTAACACCACTGAATTGCAATATTTGAGAGTGGTTCGAATGGGAAATTTTTAGGATATATCTGTTACCAGAATAAAAATTTTCATAAACCATATAACTGTACATTTCAAATAGTGAGTCCTAATGTAGACTATGGATTAGAGTTAATAATATGAGATAATAATATTGTTTCCTCAATTGTAACAAACGTACCACACTAATGTGAAGTATTTATAATAAGGAAAACATTGTGTGGAGGTAATGGAGTGTATATGGGAACTCTTTCATTTCTGCACGGATTTTTCTGTAAACCTAAAGCATTGCTATTAAAAAAATGGCACACACACAAAAAAGACCAATCTCACACACAAATATAAATGGAAAAATTCCTAAAATAGTTTAAAGTACTATTGCAAAAATAAAGGTAAAATATGAAAAATGATAACAATTCATCATTACTTTATTAAAAATACCTCTTGGCAAGTTTTAAATGGAAAGAACTCATGTGGTATGTGTACCAGTTTGAAGCTATCAGGTACCCCAGAAAAGCCATGTCCTTTTTCCTGATTCAAACTTGTGAGGTCAGCAAAACCCTTTGATCAGATTATTTCCATGAAGATGTGATGCACCTGATTGTGGGTGTGACGTTTTGATTTAACGGAGATGTGGCTGTGCCCATTTAAGGTGGAACTTGGTTAGTTTGCTAGATTCCTTTAAAAGGGAAAACATTTTGGAGAAAACTCAGAGCCAGTATGTGGCCCAGAGGTTTGGAGAGGCAGAAAAATATGTCACTGGGGAAGCTGTTTGAAATCAGAAGCCAAAAGAGCCGTAGATACTAGTCACATGCTTTCCAGCTGACAGAGGTGTTCTGAACGCATCGGCCTTTCTTGAGTCAAGGTATCTTTCCCTGGAGGACTTAGTTTGGGCATTTTTATGGCCTTAGAACTGTTAACTTGTAACTTACTAAATTCCCTTTTGAAAAGCCATTCCATTTCTGGTATATAGCATTCCTGCAGTTTTAACAAACTAAAACAGTACGTGTTTTAGTTTCTCAGCTGCTTAATTACCGAAATTTATTGGATCACAGTTTCAGAGACTAGAAAGCTTGCTTCTTCCTGGGGTTGGTATCCTCTGTTTGGCTTGCAATCTTTGGGGTTCCTTGGCTTTTCCAGCACATGGCAGTGCATATGGCAGTGATTTTTTCTTTCCTTTCTCTTCTGGGTTCCATTGACTTCGAGATTCTGGCTGCTTTCCATGGCTTCTCTTTCTGTGCTTAATTTCCTCTGCTTATCAGGACTTCTGCCATATTGGACTAAGGTCCACCCTCATTTGGTTTGCACACATCTTAACTAATAACATCTCCAAAGGGCTGATTTACAAAATGGGCCCACAGACCAGGGTTGAGATCTGAAAATGCTTTTTGTAGGGACCTGATTCAATCCCCAATAGTATGTATCTTATAAAGACCTACAATAATATCAGGTTCAAATATGGAATGTAAAAATCCAGAAAATGATGAGAATGCCTATTCTCATCACTTCTATTCTATATTATTTTGGGAGCCCTGGATGGTGTTGTAAGGTAGGCTGCCTATAATTCACTGCTTGGGTCCGCTGGGGAGAACTCGAGCTCCCTATGAGTAATTAATTCCCAAGAGGAATAAGTAGGGCAGAACTCACCTTTGCATTCTAAATTATTATTTTCCAATTATGTCTGTTAGGGAATTCCAGCCCCTTCTTCATTGCAACATGAGTGATAGGGTGAAGAGAAAGATCTGAAGTAGAAATAGGGATAGATCCTTCCTAAAACCAGAAGTTAGTAGAAAATATGCTCTTCCTTTAAAAGTTCTCATTAAAGGAAAGGTAGAGGCTACATTCTTGGTGGTGATTTCATGTACTTGCACTTTATCCTAATTTGGAATGCAACTATCTATCCATTAAGACAATTTCAGTAAATCTTAGAATAAAGATTTTAAAACTATTGATTAAGACATGATAAAATGTATAGATATCATTATTTTTGAACAGTATCATTTAACAGAAGACATACTGAGGGCTATTTGATTTGAAAAATAATATAAACTCAAATGGAAAGACCAATAAATGAAATGTGAGATCATACTAGCATAGACTATTACTGTAATTCATGCCTACACCCATAGGACCGCAGCCATTTTTACAGTATCTTTTCAGGACTGTATTTTATCATTTTTTTTCTTAGCACAAATTGAAATGCTCTGTAGCTCTGTGGCCTGTTAAATCCTAATGTCAGGATCCAAATTTCTGTTACCATGGGGACCAGATACCACACAAGATTCACATACTCGCCAACTTTGTTCTCTTTCTGAAGAGCTATTCATTCAGAAATAAGGTTAATAGAGTCCAGCGAATTTAGATTGAGCATTCTCTGTATTTTTTTGAGACTAAGAAAGACATGAAATAGAATATATGTGAAAGTTTATAAGCAGTATCGGCATAAATTTTTATTTTCTTTATTACCATGAATGCATCCAGATCCTAAAAATAATCAACTCTCAAAACTCATTAAAAAAATAGTGCCCAGTGAAGACAAGCAAGAACATTACAGAATTCATTCTTATACTCCATTTCATATTAGCCATTTGACTTATATTAAGACAAAATATCTTAAATGCCCAAAGATCTACATAGACTCTCCTTTTGGTTCATTAGCCCCATTAGTCAGAGGCCATCATAGTCACTCATTCACTCATATGACATCGCTATTTGATGTCCCATTGCTTCTCAATTTTAGCATGTTCAGTCCTGAAACTTGGATTTATAACACTTCCTCCCTGAAATCTGTCCTTCCATTTCTATCTCCAAAAAAGGAACCAATATTCTCCCAGTTGCTCAAATCAGAACTGAAGAAGTAATTCTTCATTTTCACTTGACACTGCATATTCAATCCATCAGACAATACTCATTCACATTTTCATCACAAATGCACAACTATAACATTTTCTGGATTAAAAACAGAATATTCTTGATCTATGGACAGACACATTATTTGAGCTTTCACCTTCCTGATCAAGTTGAAGAGATGACTAAGTAATTCATTGCAAAAGACTGGTGGTTTAGATGAATTAGGCCATGAGCCAAAAATGAATTCCTTAATGTTTCCATCCAGACAACTGAAAATTTAAACAATTAAAGATCACCTGACCTGGAACGCTGCTGAGGCAGGGTCACCACAGTGCCTAATTCCATAGGGACCTGATTCCCACAGAACATTTATGCCATTGAGTGTGTCACATGGCAACCCAGATGGAGTTTTCCATAGAAGATGTAATTAATAAGAGTAGGCCAGAGCAATACGTAAAGCATGATGCCAATATTATTCCACATACAGGGCCTATGAGCATTGACCTAAGGGCCGGTGCATTGCCAGTTAGAGATGAAACATGACCGTAAGTTGCATGCCTGGAAATAAATCAGAAAGCAGTTCTTGCTGTAAGTGGTCATCATAGTTGAAGAAATGCTGAAATATCTTATTCTAGAAGTCAAAATAACTTTTTAAATTAATCATAGAAATACAGAAAAGAATAGTTCTTCATTTTAGGATCTTCTTTGGCCAGATGTAGTGTTTGTAGTGTGCTCCTTGTTTTTAAATGATAGTTTACCAAAAGATTTTCCAGCCGTCTGTGTTTTGTTCAGAGATAGAACAGGAATTTTTAACTATGAGGGTCAGTCAGGACTCCCCCAGATGCCAGGGGAAGTAGTAGATATAAAATTCTAACATCAAATTATTTGCAAAGCTAATTTTACTAGAAGCAAAAATTTAAAAAAAAAGTGTCTAAGAGTTTGGGGCAAGGTAGCATTACTGAAGCATTTTTCGGATAGATGACTTATTTCAAGGATTCAATTAGAAAGGATATTCTCTCTCCAATTACTAAGGGAAAGAAAAATCCAGTACCCTAAAGAAATGTAGTTGGCTGGGCTGAGGGACAGAGGCTGCACTAAAATGAAGGTAATGAAAAGGAGTGACTGGAAAAGATAGATTCAGGCCTTGGGGCTGTGCCTATCTAACTGGGCTCCTCAAATTCTTATTTATCTATGCATACCAGCTCAGAGCCTGAGATCTGATGTTATACACTATTTTAAATTGACAATGTGCACTCTGTACCAGTGAGCAAGGTGGGAGATGGGAGGATATTGGAGTAGAGGACTCATCAGAGAAAGATGCACACGCTCTGTCCACTGGGACAGAGGAAACAAACTCCATAAAAGTTTGTTTGTATAATAAATACGTGACTGTGGTTCACAGACTCTACGGGGTCCCCACAAGACCCTTCCCTACTGGAGTGCATGGCCTTGTATAATCCATCCCCTCCTCTTAAGTAAGGGAGTCCCTGATAACTGCTTCCATGCAGTAGAATATGGCAAAACTGATAGGATTTCACTCCCATGATATGAAACGTTATCATATAACCCATCTTCTTATCCATCTTGCTCTAGAAACTCTCCTTGCTGACGTGAGGGAGTAAATGGCCATGTCTTGGAAGCAAACATTGGGAAGTTTTGGTGGCAAAGACTACCAAGGTCTGACAAGCCCCTAAAAAAGTGGGGACCTCCTGTAGGACCTGAGGATTAACTTCAGCTTCCAGCCAGAAAAAGCAAGAGCTAAAGCTTCCAGTTCTACAGCTACAAGAAACAGAATTCTGTCAATAGCCTAAGGGATCTTGGAAGTGGTTACCCCTAGTCAAGCCTCCTGATGAGATCCTATTGTTAGGTGACTTTGATTGCTGCCATGTGAGACCCTAAGCAGAGGTCTCAGCTAAGACACACAAGAATTTCTGACCCACAGAAACTGGGAGTTAATAGCTGTGCATTGTTTTAAGCCATTAAATTTATGGTAACTTTTCCGCAGTAAGAGATCGTGAATACATACCGCTCAGAGAAATCCCCCCAAAGTGCCCACTAGTAATTAGAAAGATTGTACTCACCTCCCATGGGTGCTTATTTGCAATGTACCATGAAGTAGAATTGTTGCCAAATGGGAAGAATGACCACTTTGGATTTTCTTGAGTATTCAAAAGATTAATAATACAGGAAATGACACATTTTTCTGCAAAAACCAAGGAGAAAATTTTCCTTGCTTTTATCACTTTGAATTTTATGGATGATGGTACAAACTGATTTTTGAACCATTCACTGTGGCAGTGGTGAAGACATAGAAACTTTTTACTTTCCTTTCTTTCTGCAAACGCTCACCTCCAGGAACTCATTTGAGTGGTTGTCAGTTTGGTTAATCTATCCTATCCACAACCCATTTCTTGGAAGACATTATTTAACTGAGAAGAGATTTCCAAGTTCTTTCTGGATAAAATCACAAAGTTTGGAGTTAATAGTCCCCATTTGCTATGGCAGAGAAATGTCTGACACGTGCAAGCATGCTGTCTCCTCAAACTGCATTTTATCTAGCTTTTTTTAGGAAACACTTTATATGTAGCTCTAAAATAATTCTAACAAATTGCAAGGGAAAGTATTCTGAAGTCTGTTAGTTATTTTATTAATACTCTCAAAAATGGATCAAATAACATTAGAATTTGTAATGATCTGCCATAAATTACCTTGCCCCCCCTGACCCAAAACTTCTCCATCCCCTCCACTGCAGAATATTGTTTTTAAAACGGACTGTGCATTGTGAGCTTCATTCACAATAGCAATTCCAGGTGCATATGAAGATAAAGGTGACTAATTAGGTTGCTGCTTATTCTCAAGGAAGTAATTAAGCATCATTAGGGTATTATTTTTTAAATCAGGGTTTGCTTTCATGTGGAATTTATATAGTGCTCTGTCTTTGTAGAAACCATCTTAAAACTCATTCACTTGCTCAAAAAGAAAAATGAAATGTCATTATTAAGATCTGCCTTCCTGAGAACATAGCCAACAGCAATTTGGTCTAAAATTTTTCAGCTTTAAAGAAAAGGCAATTTGATCATTAGCAATCAGTCTTTCAAGGTGATTGCTGTCAACATATAGAGATGTGAATTAAAAAGTCATGAAATTGTCATCCTCATCATCAGAATCAACCACACATTCCTAGGATTATGGTTTGCATGTGGCAGGAGATATGAAAAATCTAAAAGGTGCACACCTTGGCTTCAATAAGCATACCTTAGGTGTTCTTTCTTGGTGGTTTTAGACAACATTTGCAGATACTAAACTCTGTTGTATGAGGGACATCTGACCCCACTGACCTGTGCTTAAATATATGGTCATTTCTAGGGTGTGACACGAGAAGTCTTGTTTAGTTCCTCAAATCCTATTCCAAAACATCTTTCCTGACTTTCCAAGGTGACTGTTACTTCAACATTGAGTTCTAAAGACTTCAAAGTCTTCTGGAGTCCTGATAATAGGATGCAATGACATTTGAGACAAAATCTTTATCATTTCATAAATCTGTGTTTTTAAATGTGTCATCTTGGATAAGATCATATTTGATGTTACGATTTTTTATCTGTATAATGGGGGCATTATATTATTTATCTGATAGATTTCTTATGAGGATTAAAGGAGAAAATCCACATATAACAGGTAGAACAGTGCCTGGCAAAAATGAGTAACCGAGAAATGTAAACTATTATTATTTTACCATTATTATTACTATTATTATCATTAACATGTGGTAAGTATTTAGATAGATTCTGAGGACGTACAATTATTAGATATCATCCATAATCTAAGCAAATTTACAAAACATAAGGATCCCAAAATAATGTGAATTATTTCATATTGTAATCCCACTTATCAATTCTCAACATCTCCTGCCTTATCTTAATTCCAGCTAATGACATTTCCTATTTCACCAAGAAATTAAAAAATGATTAGAAGGGAATATCTACAGACCCACACCACTGTATCTTTTGGCGTAAAAATATCTCCTGCCGCATACTCTGCTGTTTCTTTTATCATTGATGAACTTCTCAAGCTTCTTGCTAAAGCCATTCCTTTCATGGGAATATTAGGTTCCATGTCCTTCTGGCCAATCCATACATTCTCTCCTATTCATTAATGGATTATTACCATCAGCATGAAGCTCCCATATTATAACAATCTCCCTTAGTAAGAGAATACTTGATCTGCCTTCCTTCCTACACACCATTTCTTTGTTCTTTTTTTTCATCAAAGTTCCACCTCAAAATAGTTGTCTATACCCACTGCCTGCAATTCCTCCTTTCCAGTTCTCTTATACCCACTCCAATCAGGCTTTAGAATCCAGAAGTCCATCGAATTTTTTATTCTAGGTGCTTTCTAACATCATGTTTCAATTCTCAATGATTCCCTTGCTTGACTTATCAATAGAATTTGAAGGAGACAAATCCTCCTTGATACAGTAACTTCACTTGGCTTCCAGGACGCCATTCTCTCTTGGTTTTCTTCTCACTTCACCAATCATTCCTTTTCACTGCTCATTCCCTTGATTATTTAACTTGCTTACACCACTTTTAGTAAAATAGATAATCCAGTTTTGTGTATTCAGCTACTGGCTTGACAGCTGTATTTGGATGTCTAATATACATGTTAAGCTTAATGCATATGATAAACTGACCTAACCTCCCTAAACTGTTCCAACAGCAGCCTTTCTATTTCACTTAAGGACAACTCTACACTTTCATTAATTAGTTAAAGTTCAGAGATTATTATGTAGTAAAGGGTAAGAAAGGGGCTATAAGTGGATTTTTACAAAATGGAATAATGTACCAAATATTTGTTTTAGAAATATAATTTTCTTAGGAATACTTTGAAAAGATTGAAAGTGGAAGAGATCGTAAACAAGTAAACCAATGGAAGACCAGTGCTATATTTCTAGAGAAAAAGAAGCTAGAGAGCTAAACTAGAATAGAGGCTGAAGAGTGGGTACTGACTCCAAAGATATTTTGGATTTTTTGAGTAATTGGATAAGGAAAGTTAGGAAAAGAAAGAACAAACTATTTTGATATTGAGCAACTCTGTGGTTGATGATGTCATATTAACTTGACCAGAGTTTGCAGGAAGGGTGGCAAACTGTAGGAAGGAGGAAATACTGTCATTTAAGTTTAAGAAATGGTAAAGTTGAGGGGACAGCCAGTCAGTTGACTGAAGCTATATTATAGGCATTTGGGGAAAAATTATCTGCCTACTTGATTTCAATTCTGCCTTTAACACTGGGCTGAAATTCAGATTTCTAATCTGTAAATGAGAAATAAAAGCAGCTAATAAGATAGTTGTGAGAATTAGATCAGTGGGTAGTGTTGCAATTAAAAGTGTGCACTCAGTGATTCAGTCTTTATTTGTTGTGTGATTAGGAGCTAGTAATTTAATGCTGCATCTCAATGTTCTCATCTGTAAAATTGGATAATAATAATGACAGCTATTGCAGCAAAAAGTCAGAAGTGTTTGCCAAGTATTCCATTTGCTCCTACACATCCATCTGCATTTGAGGTGGGGGTTAAAAATATTGGAACAAATATAAGAGGATTAGAGTGAGAAAAGAAGCAGGCAGATGATGAAACCAAGGAGTTCACCAGTGTTCGAAGGATGTCTGGACCAGGAGACTAAGAGTCTTGTCTGATAGGTAGAAAATAACAGTACCTTAAACACCATCTATGTTACTACATACTATAGAAATTGATACTAAAGAAATTGTTACTAGGATAGCATTACCTTAACAAAAAACTATATTGTGGTATTAACTTAGCAGTTGTGGGAAAGACAGCAAAAAAATGTCAGAGACTGGAAAGATAGTGATCCATGTTATACAGTGCCAATTCTTTGTTAAAACTGTGTGGATATACAGAAATAGTTTTTGCCTGAGTAAATAAGTTCTTGTGAAGGGGAAGGAGGCTGAAGACAAAGCGTTAATAGTTTATGCTAATTATCTGTGTTTGGCAAGATACAAGAAAGAAATTGGCCAGTATGTAAGCATGTAAAAATGGAAATAGGGAGATGAAAGAAATTTTGAGTTTTACAGTGTTCAAAAGTCTGATTGAAGAGACCAAATTAAAGCTAACTCTTGTGGCACTTATCAGATTAATAGTGTGATTTTCACACCATTTACTAAAACAAAGTTTACTGATACAAGTACATCAGTAAAAACCCAGTGGCATGTTTGGCTCCCATTATAATCTTCCAACTGGAAACATGCTCCATGCAAAGATCTGAGTATTATGAAAGTGCAAATGTGACTAAAATAAACCCCCTGTCTCTTCTAACTTCAAGCAGAAAATGTGTTAATTAATGTATATAGCCCCATATGAAGACATGGTTAGGGAACCAACTGGAATCAAATAGTTTGAACACCAACAGGACAGACTGTGGCAAGGAGAGTGCTGTTCATCAAGCATTCCATATGCGCTCCTTAATCCCTTCCTCCTTGTATGTGGATTTAGGAGACCAGTGTTGGCTAAAGAGACATGAGCACAAGTAGTATCTGTCAATTGGGGAACAAAGAATAGACAATAGCACCTTTGAAAGCCTAGGTTTTGCATGTCTGTGTAGGACAGAACCATTTCCACAGCTCCCCAGCTTCATATGTATTTTGGATGTGCCCATAAGAAAGAAATGAACCTTTGCTGTATTAAAAATCTGAAATTTGATGGTTAATTTGATGAAGCATAATCCAGTTCACTTGATTAAAAATATACTTGTGTTAGAGGGTTATAATGAAGAGTGCATGAGTAAAATAACACACCTAAAACAGCACTCAGTGGAAAGACATATATAAATATTAGTTGTGAGTATTATTACTTTTGTGCTCATGTAAAATTCCTAGCTAGTACAGTTCTTGGTTCATATAGGACATGCAATAAATATTAGTTTCTCCTTTTTATGAAAAAATATATAATATTTTATATATTTGAATCAACAACATTTTTATGAGCTAGCACTTGCTGCCAGAATAACCTGCCAAGAGAATCAGAATCTAATTAGACAGAGATAAAAAAAATGTAGTAGTATTTTATTTTTAAGGGCTAAAGCATCTTCTTTGTTTGCTGTTGTGCTGCCCATGGGAAAGCATATTTTCTGATGCAAGCTGAGAAGTACATGTGGCAGACACGAACTAATGAATTAAATGATTAACTAATACATGATGAAAATGAGAATACTGAAAATCTTTAGTATTTTCCCTACACTTAAACAATCTTCTTATTGTTCAAATTGTTTAAATCAAAAGGAATTTCCAATTAGCCAAATATAAGCTATTCATTTCGCTATTCATTTCCCTATTCAAATGGACTTATAACTAGGGGCATGTAAGTTTAATATTCTTATCAGAGAACATTATCTGTGATAGTATAAAATAAAGCCTGTTTTTGCTAGAACTTCTCATAGTTTCTTAACAAGTTATGTAACTTTTCTATATATAAAAGATACACATTAAATAGATCTTTAAGTAAAAAGAAGAGGTAACTAAAGATCCCCAAAAGAGAACAATGATGACCTTATAAGTGAAACTTAGCAACTATCTTTGTTTATGAACTTCATACCTCAACCTGACTATGCATCTCAAGCCATGAAAATGCTAAATTACTACTGTTTTTCTCTGTAGGTTATTAAGCCCATAAATTGGACCAAAAATGTCATGATTTTGGATAAAGAGCCTGTATTTCCTTAAGCACAGTTAACAGCATTTTTTAAAAAGCTGTAGCCATATGCGTGGCTTACACACCAGAAACTGTGTATTTAGTTTCATAAATAATAGCTGACAGCAGTAGCTCTTTTGTCTTCCATTTGTTTTAGTCACTTATACTAATGTTCTGGTAAGAAAGGGAATCGATTATGAACTATATATACTGAGTGTTCAGAGTTAGGAATACTGTGCATAACGAATACTCTTCACAAAAATGGGCCGCTCATCCTTTTTACCCTTAGTTTTCTAAATAGGGGACCAACGGCACACAGTCTCTGAAACATCCTTCTCAGAGAGGCATTATCTCCTACAAAGAAAATCATAATTGGTTATCCATTCAGACTGTTTTTTTTTAGTTGTTTTTGTATGCTGTATGGCGGGGTCACATTTCATTATTTCTCCATGTGAGTATCCATTATTGCAGCACCATTTGTTGAATTTTTGTTTGTTTGTTTGTTTGTTTGTTTTGCTTGTTTATTTGTTTTTTGGGGAAGTTCATGGACCTGGAATCGAACCCAGGTCTCCCATATGGCAGGCAAGAATTCTACCACTGAACTACCCTTGCACCCCCTCAGAGCAGTTTTATGCCGAATTTGGGTAGAGAATTGCTGAACTGCAGCTTGCGTCTTATATGGCCACAGGCTCCAATTCTGGGTTTGCCTTGCATACCATATAGGAACGGATGGGGTTAGCTCTCTGACATTGCTCTGTGAAAAAGATTCCCAAAGCCCGTCATAAGTCCTTCTCACAGATCAGTAGGTGGAAGCCAATAGCAGCATATATGTGTGTGCTTTCTGTACACTGTGTTGCATTAAATATATTTTATATATGTATTATATATATAATGGTATCATTCTTTAGATTACTCAAGACTTTCTTTATAAACTATAATTTAGCACACATCATAGTCATTATATACGTTATAAATGCCATAGATGATGATAAATTTTAGGCATCATGTAATTCAGCAAAACAGTGCCACAAAGTGATACATTACAAATACACACAGACACACTAACTTCATAATTTGCATGAAACATGGGTAATTTATTATGTATTGAATGAAAATGTGAAATAAACTTAGAGAATTGTATTAATGTCAACAAGGAAAAAAGGAAATTAAAACAATTGAAAATAAAGTCTCTCTTAAAAGGTTACATTAAAAAAATAAGGGTGGACACTGTCCAAAAAGTCTTGTTAGAATAACTAAAGGTAATCAAAGAATTTACATAATAGTGTTTCAATTATACCTAAAGGCTTGTCCCGGGGATTACATTATATCCAAATGGGCGTTTGAGGTTCTCTCTGTTTGTGCATATGCATCTATGTGCTTGCAACCTAAATGTCAAGCATTGAGGCCATAAATTCTGGGATCACAATAGCTATGTAACATGAAAAAACTTCCTTAACCTTTTAAGTTTTCATTTAATTTTTCTGAAATGGTGAAAAATAGCAAATCTGCCAGTCATACTGCAAGGTATTATAAAAATGCAAGTGAAAATGCTTTATACTCTATCTGGCAACACATGTGGTACTTGTTATCTTTAGGATTACTAGGATTATATATGTGACTCTTGCCTCATGTCTTTTATTTTATTACTCTTATCTATGAATATTGACTGACAATAATAGTCCTTTTGACACTTTAAACCACATTCACAGTCCTTGTCCTTTATGAATTGGACATAAAAGAACCTTGTGTAACATCTTGTTTTTCCCCTGTCTCTACAAAGATTATGCTTTTGCATGTTTAGAATCTATTGATCATGAAATTAATCTTGCTGTGTTTTGTGGTACACATATATACACTTGCTGAAATAAAAAGTCTTGCTTCCGCTTGAGAAGTTAATTTATTTACCACAATCATTTCTTCACCTTCCAGTTTTTTCTCAACAATAGATGTTGTTATATTATATAACATTTAACTTTACTTAGCATTTCTTTTGGATCCACTAGCAAGATAATTTTCAAGTAAGTTTTGCCATCCCATCCTCAAATCATAAATGCCATGCCAAAGTAAAGTTTAAGCACGTTTTAGATCTGAAATGTTTAATGATCTCGTCTTGCCGTTAATATTTAATGCAGTTTATCAGCAGAAAGGCCATAGACTTCAAGTCATGAAGTCAAGCTGCATTATTAGCTCAGTCCTTACGTGCTGTGTGATCTTAGGCTAGAAGCAAAACTTCTCTGAGCCTCATCTCCTTATGTGTAAAGTAACAAACATGGTGTTCAGTTTTGGGTTATTCTTGTGAGCATCTACCCCAATTTCCATTGAGTATAATCTCATAGCTAACACCAGTTCTCAGATCCCATGAGTCACATGTTGCATTTTTTAATTTATCACCATTATCTTCTTGGAAGATAAGATAATGTACTTTGTTAGAGTAGGTTTTTGTATACTCCATTCATTTTCTAAAATTTTATTTGTTATACCTTAGAGATATCTCTTGGGAATAATATCACCTCTCCTGACTTATGGCCATAGTCACAGTCCTTATTTTATCATAAATATGTTATTGCAGTTGTCTTTAAAATGCTCTTTTGCTGTCTAGCCTCCATCACTGGAAGACTTGTCTGATATATTATCCTAAAAATGGGATATCCTGATAATATTCATATTGCTGCCCTATTTAAATGCCTCTGTTGTTTTAAATACGGATTGGATCATTTTCATTTTGAAGTAAACCACTAGCCAATTTTTTGACTATCAGATTAAATGGAGACTCTGTACTAGAACTTTGTTTTTTCTTTAAAAATTATGAAAATTATGTTTACAAATGTTAATAGCACAACATTTAAGCAAACAATGAATAATTTTCATTGACTAGTTTAGATTCTTATGCCCAGATGGCTTTTGTAGCTTTTAGAGATAGGTCATGATCAAGAATGTGTGGAATAGACGATGCACTAGCTATTTCAGCTCATTTATGCACACTATAATGAAAAGAAGAAGGAAGAGTAGGAGGAAGAAGACAAAAGAAGTATAGGAGGAAGAGGAGAAGGAATGGGAAGAAAAAGGATGGACAAGTGGAAAAATAGCAAAGAATGAAGGAAGGAGGAATGGAGGGAAGAAAGAAAAGAAGGAAAGAAAAAAGGAAGGAGGGAGGGAAGGAAGGAAGGAAGGAAGGAAAATAAAAAGTGTTCCCTGTTGTTCTATTGGTCTGAATCCAGTAGATTGTCTCTTTATTACAATGCCTGGGAAAATATTTCTCAAATCCCCCTTGAGGTTGACAGTAAACAAATTATTTTAAATAACATTTGCTGAATTTCATGAGGCATCAAATTCATAATGCTTATGCTATGTTGTGGAACCACATATGTTATTTTCAAAGTATTTAATAAAGAAAAAAGAGCAGGGCACATGTCATATTAAATAAATTGAAATGAGAGGAGTAAGCATATGTGGGAGAAGATAGATGGTAACTTGACATGCTTTGTAGCAAGATGGGTTAATTAGTAAAACATTTTTAGAGGGAGATTAATTGTCACTATTATACAAAGAATACAATCTCCTTTGCTATTCTGAAATTTGGAAAATGGTGTAGTGCATCATTTGGATGAGGTCTACTCTGAAAAAAAATTACATCAGGTCTCCTGCACGTTCAAAAGCAGAACTTTTTCTTGACGGGTGAGTGAAAATAGCTTTCTGACTTAAGATCTTAGCTCTCATTAGTCCCAATAAAGTTGGTGATTTCTTCTGGGAGGGTTTAATCAGTTTGTTGTGACACAGTACCAGCAACTCAATTCTATAAAACAATTGTGATTGATTACTGCTGTTCCGTGAATTGGTCTGAAGGGAGCCGGAGAAAATCACTTCCATAGTCTGCCTTTCAAAGTGCAACTTCAGAGAATGATGATCTTCAGGATTTAAACCATTCTTTTTTTCTCATGACCATGCATAAAAATATCTTTCATTAACCATTTTCTTTATTTTTTAAAAGAGAAATAACAAGGATGTTTAAAATCTATAGTAGAAGTCACATCAATTAACCAACTGTAACAACATGCGGTGAGGTTAGGTCTTTTTCTCAACCTTGAGCTAGTTAAGTATTGACATCTCTTGACTGGAACACAACAGGCAAACTTTCAAGGCCACTTCCACGTCTAACAAAGTGCCATGGCAACCCAGGGGCTTTCAAAGCTAATAAACAATGCCAAAACCGAGACAAGGACTAACTATTTAGAAATGATATAAAGCTGCTCTGAATATAACGAGTCTCTTCTAATTTAATTTTGATCACACTACCATTTTTACTTTTATTTACAACACAGCTGTTATTTTTCTCTTGCTGCTTCCTATATTATTACACATAAAAGTATACATTCTTAGGGATTTCTTTGAACAGGGCAGATTATTAGAGGGGGCATTCATTACTCATTAGGAGAAAAATTCATTGCCTTTTAGATAAGGCTGGACCAGGCATGGGATTTACGCCTTTTGTCTAGCAAAGCCCACCCTATTCCATATATCTACTTAGGCTGAAGAGTTAAGTGGGATTGCGTTGGTTCTTCCTGAAGAGAATACTATAAAGGCAACCTTAAAAAATCTGTCTTGCGAGTGAAGTAGCTTTGGCTATCCTTTCTACAAACCCCAGCTTTTAAAAAGTCACATGTTATATATTCTTTTTGGCCATTTATAAACAATCAAAGCTCTCAATGTAATTCTGTGATCTTATTTTCTATAAAATGAAACCATGTGGAATAACACACTAATCATTACTCATAGAAGAGGGAGTCAAAAAATTTCATTAATGTTTTGTCCATGTTAGGGAATTGATTGGTAAACATTAAGATAGTGCTTTTCAAAGATTTTATTTTATCACCTTTAGGCTTACATGAGATAGGGAATTGCCTTTGTGATGAAAGTTGAAGGTAACTGGAATAGGCTTTCTTCACCAAATATCTTTCTCGTCTCTCTCCCTTGCCTCATGCCAGCCAATATGTGTTAAATTTTATGGCAACAAGTTAAAATCATAAGCACATCAATTCTTAACACTTTCTATTAGTTTATAGATCAGCTTCACTATCTCTAAGATATTTGGTTATTTCATAGAGGAATTAGAGAAAAAGTGAGGGATGGGACAAAAAAATATGGACCTTAGACAGGGGGCTGGCAGGGAAGAACACAGAGAACCAGTTAAAGAAGAGACCTTGGCCTTGACTAGAAGACCAAGACAATAAAAGACTGGGCACGTGGACAAATTTGGAAGGATACATTCCAGACACTTTGCTTTAAGAGCTCTGATGAGTAATATTTTATGGAATTACTGATTCTGATAGTGAGTAATCAAGCAAAGCAATTTAATGATGGCTTGATTATTTGTTCCTTGCAGTCCCTTCTTTTTCTTATTAAATCCACTGAAGTTAATATGTAAAGAAAATCGTACAACTTAAAGTATAACAATTAAGCTGTCACTATTCCATTGTGAAGTACATTTGACAATTAATATCATGGATTAGATTAATTACAGGCCATTTAAATAATACTTTTTTGAACTTAAGCAAAAACATTTATTATTTTACTTCAGAGAACTTTAGAGAAATTCCTAGATGCCTAGTCATTTTTTTTTTCAGGATTCTTTCAAAAGTAAAATATGCAAAACATCTTATCTTTAACTGTGTTGACTATTAGTGTTCACCTGATATTCTTATTTGTTTGTTTTTTAATACATTCGGTAAATTTTTAAAGTATAGCAAATAATTAATTTTGACTATGAAACTTGAAGAAAGTCCCAGTACATTTCTTCATACGATTCATGGCCATTGAATCACTCACACAGCTCATGAACACTTCAAAAACATTGATTATAAGGAGGAATGCTGGGGTTAATTGGGTTATAGGGTTATTCCTCCCAAGAAGAATATTGGAGTTTATTTAATACTGTGGTTTATTGAAGAGCAAACCTAGTATTCCCTTCCAAATAAATTTATATGAGGACAAATTTTTTCCCCAAAACTGTAACCATGGAAAGTGAATTTAAGTCCTTTTAGGAGTTAAAATTCTGAGAATTTGATTTACGGTTTCAAGTTAACCATTATGTATTTCCTTTTTTAATTGAAATTCTTGTTTATTTGGATTTGATTAGCTTATTTTCAGTGGAACTTAAAGGTTTTACTCTGTTCCTTCTGGAGGGAGCAAGGTGACTTCTGTGCTCATAGAGTGGCCTCTGTGTTGGAGCTAATCTATCAGGTGGCAGCCTGAAGGACTGAATCAGAAAACTCATCTCTGTGTCATCTTCCCACAGCTTGCTTTGCACAAAGAAGCAGTTTGTGGACAATTAAGTCAAAACAGACTGAGGTGAAGGATTGCCAACTTTAAAATATATAATAGACCACCTTGGAAAGGCGAAGTCCATTTCATAGGGGGCATTCAAATTCCTGTAAAAATGGGGGAATCCCTAAGGACATGAGAGGACCCAAGAACAAGACACAGGCTCAGAAAGAGAGATAGGAGCCTCAACTTTCACCTTGGGCTGATGTTCTTGATAGGAGCACTCAACTTTGAAGGAGACCACAAGCCAACAAAGAGCAAATTTGCATAGAGTTTGGAGGTTGGTTTTTTTTAACATGTATTTGTTTTTGTTAGTTTCTGGCACTCAAGGAAATCTCTGTTACATCACTACCTGTATAAAACGTTAAGGAAGAGGGCGAGTTGCGGTGGCTCAGATTTCTTGCTTGCCACGCTGGAGACCTGGGTTCAATTCCTGGTGCCTGCCCATGAAAAAAAAATATGAAAAACTTGAGGAACAGACAGAACAGGGACAAATTCCAGATTTAACAATTAAAATAATAAAATGTACAGTGTGCAACAAATATTATAAGAAAAACAAGAAATGATGGCCCATTCAAAGGATAAAGATAAAATGTCAGAAAACTTGCATTCAGAGAAACTTTGGAATACCAGGCCAAGATCTAAAAAACAAGAGCGAAAAAAAAAAAAACAGCAACATAAAAGAGATCTTCGATCTTCTCAACGGGAGAAAGGATAATATAGAGAAAGCACTAAAGAATATCGGGAAAATGATGAGTGAACAATATGAAAATCTCAATAAAAAGATAGAAAAATTTAAAAGGAACCAAACAAATACCACAACTGAAATAAGAGATTCCCTAGAGAGTCCAGCAGATTACATCTGGCAGAAAAAAGAATCAGCCAGACAGGACAACTGAAGTGGTTCATGCTGAAGAACAGAAAGAAAAAGAATGAGCCTAAGAAACCTGCAGGACACAATCAAGTATACCAGGCATTATGGGAGTCCCAGAATATGCCAAAGACTTTAAAGTAGATATTTGAACAGATATTTGCACATTGAAGTCCAGAGAAAACCTAGTATTCCCCTCCAAATAAATTTTCACATTTGCTAAATTTTCACAAAGCATTATTCACATTTGCTAAAAAGTGGAAGAAACCCAATGTCAATCAAAATTGTCCATCAATGAATGAAAGGATAAAGGGAATAGGGTGTATACATCCAATAGAATGTTATTTGTCTGTAAAAAGGAATGAAGTTTTTATACATGCTACAAAATGGATTAATCTTATAGACATCATGTTGAGTGAAATAAACCAAACACTGATGGACACATATTGGGTGATCTCACTGAAATGAAATAAGTAGAACACACAAATTCATAGAGTCAGAAGTTAGAATGCAGGTTACCAGGGATGGAATTAAGTTAGGGAATGGGTAGTTGACTCCTAATTCACTTAGGATGATGTAAAAGTTTTGGTAACGGATGGTATCACAACATTGTGAGTGTAATTAACACTACTGAATTGTATATTTGAATGTGGTTAAAGGGTAAGCTTTGGTTGAATATCTGTTATCAGAATACAAAATTAAACAAAATATGTAGAAGTATACATCACAATAGTGAGCCCAAATGTAACTATGGAGTATAGACAGCTAAAGTGTAATTATAATATTGTTTCTTCAATGTTAACAAATGTACCAAACTAATGCAAAGGGTTAATAATAGGGAAAACTGCATGCCTGAGGGAGGTGTATAGTAACTCTGTACTTTTTGCATGATTTTTCTGTAAACCTATAGCTACTCTAATAAAAAAGTAAGGTTCAACTATGTACTATATTTACAAAAAGCTATACCAAAAATTCAGCATGTACTTATATTGCTATAGCTTACTAGTTCTTTACATTTTTCACTTATGATCCTAGGATCCTGAGGGAATTAGAATTGCTAGTTCATATGGTTAATGCAAATTTCACTGTTTCAAAGAATATATGTTGATACATTGAAAACTTAAACAACAAAGAATGTATGTTGACAGCTATTGTTATGTGTCCAGATATTTTTTGAACAATTTATATGTAGGTATTATGACCTCTAAACTATCCTATTTTAAAGAAGTTGACTTTGGTTATCTTTGGTTCAATAATCATAAAATCACAAAATGAAAGAGTTATGAATTGCTTTGGGAAAAAAATGTCTTCAATCATTCTTATTTTGTTTCTGGGCTGGAGGTCTGGACGCATCTTGCATCCTGTGGTGAGCTAGGGTGAAGGTACCTGCAAAGGATGGTAAACAGATGAAAAGAGCTTGGGTCACTGATGACTGGATGCATCATACCATACGCCTTTATTTGTGAGAGAAATACATTTCTACATTGTCAAAATTGCTTTGCATTTCTTTTCTTTCCTCTTCTTTTATTATTTTTTCTATGTGCAGCTAAATGTAATTTTACATAAATCAGACATTTACATTTTGTTGCTTGGATTTTACTTGGGTTTTTCTTTTTTTTTTTTTTGACAGTTTCACCAAAGGATTAGAACGCTTTGGTTACAGATATTACCTGTTCTACATTTGATTATATTGACAGTGATATTTCTCAGAGATTTCTTGCTACCAACAATCAAACCAGTGGCTAATTCCACTCTCATCTCATATTTCCTTGGGGATGGAAGAGAAATGGTATCAAGACCCACAACTTTACAGGGGGTGGGAGTAGAGAATTTGTAGTATGGGGTGACCATTTTCAGGGGCAGCTATAATTCTGCATAAACATATCCCTGATAGAATTGTCAAGATCGGAAAATATATGTCACTTCACTAGGAGAACACTCTTTTGTAAGTTCCTTTCTTGGCATCATCTAAAGTTTTGCGCTGACCCAAGGATGACTATGACAGAAGAGTGGGCATCTCCAGCGTCTTGAAAAAATCAGATTAGCCCCTGTGATTCTAGTCCTATTTTACCAAGTATATGTGGGTTAAAATTACCACATCTCCTTCCTTTTAATTCATGTGTGTTTGGAAATTTACTTTGTTTTGTTGTTGGAAAACTGATTCTTAGGATTTGCAGTGTTAGGAATAATGAGTGTACTGAAGCCTCTGTCCAGAGAGATATATGAAGTAATGAATCAACATTTTTTTTATGGAGATACTTCTACGTTCCCTAAATTGACATGCTATACTTTTAATTTATTGACCACTAGAACACACTCAACAAGAATGGTGAATTTTGATCCTGTTATTCTACCTTTATATTTCTTAGGTTAAAACATTATCAAGGATATTCTAGTACAAGGAGTCATTTTTCTAAGCATTAGCATAAACATAAAAATAGCTAAGGGATTTGTACAGTTGGGAACGATTTCAGTTTTTCCCAAGATACTGTATATGTATTCCTTTATTCTGCTTTCTGCTATATATAAATTTAAGAAATTATTCCAATAATATTTCTAGAAAATGGCTCTCAGACTGAATAAAGCTCTTTCTTGAAGTTTTCCTTGAAGTCCTTTGAGAGAAGTCATGTGCACAGGTATCATTCAACTAATTGTAATCCACTTTATACAAATGAAACATTAAACATAAGTTAAACATATACATGTGGTTTGATATATTTGAATATTAATACTTAGTAATTCAGCTAGTGTTTATTGAGATATAAATGTTACAAGTACATGAAGGTTGGGGAAAGCTCTTATTTTCTCAAGAAGCCTAATATGGAAAGAAGGTATTTACAATCAAATCAATTCAAAACTTACATTAAACCATATAAGAGAGATAAGTAAAAGGTATTTAGAAACATAACACTATATGTCCACAGGTAAAATATGTACATATTATAAAGATACATACAAAAACACATGCATATAAAGTCATTTTTAGTCTCCTTTTGTCAATGAGACATATTTGTTTTTTATTTAATCAGTATATGCTTATGCCCACATTTAACACCACTCTTCTCAATAAATATCTGTCATGTTTGCAGCACCTCCATCTGTTCTCCTTCTAAGTAAAATAACCTTGATTTCCTATTTGTGTGTTTTAGGAGATGAACTTGGTTCTCTTTGTGTTGTAAATATGGACTTTTGAAACTGTTTGGCTTATAAACACTGGTTCCACTGATTGATTTATAGAATCAGGAATATCAGGGACTTTAGGTAGACTCAGTATTCCGTTTCAGTAGTTTGACTCCAAAATACATAAGTAAGACAATATCATTTGTCCTACTCATTATTGTCATGAAACTGCATTTATTTAGTTCCAATATGTTCAGGCTGTATATAAAGATAACCGACTATACTTCCCTGGAGGAGGTGGCAGAAATGAATCTATAAATAATAGCAGGTTAAGCACAGTAAAATAGTACGCAAGTTAACACTTTCCATAATGATCAATTTCAATAACAGAAGTAGACATAGAGGGCTGTGACGGTAAAGCACATGTGTCCACTTGGCCAGGTTATGGTGTCCAGTTGTTTGATCAGGCAGGGACTGGCCTGAGTGTCACTGTGAGGATATTTTATGGATTTAAATTATGAATAAGATGATGGCATCTATGGCTGATTATATCAACAATCCGCTGAAGAGACTGCCTTCCACAGTGAGAAAAGGCTCATCCAATCAGTTGAAGGCCTTAAAAGGAGAAGTGACGATTTCAGCACTCAGAGGAGAACATTTCCATCTCCATTTCAGCCAGCCAGCTGCTCCTGGGGAAGCCATTAAAATAAGATCTTCTCTGGAGTTCTCAGCTTGTGGCCTGCCCTAAGGAATTTGGACTAGCCCATTCCCACACCGTATAAGACAGTTCTTATAAAAATCTCATAACATTTACATCATATATATCCTGTCAGTTCTGTTTCTGAGGAAAGACCTGACTAATCGAGGGCAGATTATGCAGTTGTTACTATGGAGATAGAAAATAGATTCTGGGCTTCATGAAGGCGGGGACTTTTAACTTGACTGTTTAATTTAGTGTGCCCCAAATTAAGCACAATGCCTCACACATAATAGACACCTGATAGTGTTTAGTGGATAGTGAAATTTCAGGGAAGAGCAAGTAGGCAGTGGGCTGCACCCTGGAACTGCAGAGATTTTTGTTGAGAGGAGCTTTGAAATTCATTTCATCTGACAATTTCATTTTATAAAGGACATTGAAGTGCATAGAAATTAAGTACCTTACCTAAATTCAGGCCCATATTTAATTAGTGGCTGAACTTAGACTAAAACAAAAAAAAACTCTCAATTCTCAGTCCCCTTGTTTTTATTTATTTATCTGTAAGGTTTATTCCATTTTCAATAGTCTATGATTCTTTCCAATTAATTTAAGAGAAAATAGCTGCTATTTGCTATCTCAACCAAACCATTAGTTAAGTTTTGAAATTTGTAGTGTATTGCACTCGTGCTGTAAATTGGGGTTCATTTTAGCAATCAGCATAACCATCCTTCTGGGTCTGCCTTTTACTATTTTTCCCTGCTCTTACAATTCTCTCAATTCTAGTCTGTCTTCCACATTTTACATTTGTTTTCACATTCTATAGGCCTGCAATGCCCATATGCTCCTGGGAACCCACATTTCTGATTACTTTCCTAATGCATGAAAAAAAGCTCCTGTGCTTTCTGGTGTAATGTTGAATTGATTTTTCATTCTGCCTGATATGAATAAAGCATAGCCATTCCCTTCTGGTCATTAGTGATATTTGTCCACTCTCTGTTAGACTTTCTCTCTGTGATTTCTCTTGCCCTCACATTCAAATTCATTTCCATCAATTTAGAAAATTGTTGGAGATTAGTTGAGGATTACACTATTTAATTTTTTTTCTTGGTGAGGTTATAGTTAAATACACTTAAATTGTTTGTGTAAATACAAATAGCATTCACTTTTCAATAAAATAGTCACTGTAGTCAGTTTTCAAAGATCTTTTCTAACAATTAGTATGAATATCTTATTTCTTTAAACGCTGTGAGAATATAATAAAGGAGAGCTTGCCTTAAACATATGCTCAGGAATCTAAACATCCATTTATTTTTCTCCTTCACCTCACTTTTCCCACTTCCAAATCAATATCCTTTATTTATTTTCCTTCTCATTCTGAGTAATGATATACCATCACATGTTCCCTACTTGTTGTTGGAAGAGTTTGTACCTCCACTTTGCAGAAAATGTCATATCAGTGCCTGATTACTCTTTCTGTCACCTTAAATTTGGAGCTTTCATCCTTCCTTTTCCTTTTTGTTTTCCTTGACTTTCTTCTCTGATCCAGAATGTATGTCAAAACAATGATAGAGCCAGGAGTTTCATGGAGTAGGACAATTCCTCAGAATAAATCCACTTGTAATAGCTCAGTTATAGCAGAGCCTATGGATTGGAAGTACACAAAAACAGCATTACCTTTTAATGCATTTGAGTATTTATTGATACATCAACCAATAATATAGAGTACCTAGTATATGCCAGGAACAGCAGCAGGCATTGAAAACATGGAATGATAAAATCAAGTTCCTCTCCCTCGCAAGCCTTCATTATTTCAGAGAGGCATATAAATATACTAGAGCTTGGAAATATTATGATGGGGGAACACAGCACAGAATCCTAACTCTGGCTTGGGGGAAAGTCGTAAGCATTTCCTAGAATGAGGAATTTTCATTCTTCCTGTAATGAAGAAAGGGCAAAATTAGCAGCAAATTGAGGGGTTGAGAAATATTCCAGGCAGAGAACTAGTGCATGCAAAACCCTGGAAATGAAAGGAAGCAAGTTCAATATTGCTAATGTTTATTTTAATGAAAACCCCATCAGCTAAGATTCCATCTTGAGGAAATGAGGTTGAGGTCAGAGGAGCTATGTAGGATAGAGATAAAATGGATTTTTGACATGTAAAATTACTTAATTAAAAGCACTATATAATAGAGATCAATTTAGAAGAGAGAGTGAAATTAGTTGAGAAGGTCCAACATGGAAACCATGGCAGCCAAAGAACATTGTTTACAAAATGCAGTTTCATTGATATTGGGGCCATATTGCGGAGCCTTAAAAAGTGAATGGGCAATAAGCAATGGACAGTTTGTTCAGGCAACTCTACTGAGAAAACTTTGCTATTAAGGGCAATAGAACAAATGTTTGGAAATAGGCTTTCATTCCACTTACTCTCCAAATGAGAATTCTTCCAGAAGTGTTCCCTAATACTGAAACCTAGAATTGATCTATTCCACCTCATTTGTCTTTTGTACTTCATATTTCTTTTCTGTTTTTATCTCCTTCACTACATCGTTTGTTGCTTGAGAACACAAAAAATGTCTCACCTCTGTATTGCCATCCTTTCTCTGTGCCTAATATATAGCAAGAATTCACTAAATGCTTTTGATTTAACTGGTATAACTTAATAACTTTCCATTCCTTGTTTTCTACTGGAAAACATAGTTTTCTTCTTAAATATTGGCATCTCTGTTTTTTTAAGGTTCTTTTTTGTTTCTTTCATAAGAAATGTCAAGCTTTTATCAGTCAACATGACAGCCAGAGGAAAAGAATAATTTTTATAAATACTTTTCATTAGCAAATGATTGCAAGTGCTTTTTCAAGTATTAAGTGCTGTAATACACATGTTGAGAAATAATACTCAATATAATTGAAGTGGGGCACAATTACCTAGTGCAATGGAAAACAAAATGGCATTAAAATTTAAGTACCACCTCCTTCAATCTTCACAAACACTTTCCTTTTAAATATCACATACATATTTAATAATTTTTATAAATCCTAAATAACAGAGTCCTACAATAATATATTTTATATCCACTTGGTTGCTCATTAATGTAGGCTCTTCCAATCTGGTCTCTCATTTTAGAAATGCACACAGTCTAATAAAGAATCCATTGCTTAATATTTAAAGACTTTCATTTTTCCCTAGAAGTTAAACATGTCACTCAAATCACTTAATTTTATGATGGCTTGACTAGGTTTAAAAATTATAGTATTTTAATTTTGTAACTCCAGTTATTTTATATTTTATAGCAAATATATCATTTCTATGTTTACCTTATAAAACCTAAGACTATTTATAAAATAAAAAATAATCCTGTAGGATGGAATTTATGAAGACCCTGAAGCAAAAACAACAACCAAAAAAAAAACTTGAAACATTTACTAAGGACCTTTAGAAAAGTGTTTAAGTGGGAAAACAAATAAGTACATAAGTTGCAAAAAATTGTAGGGATGAATTTTAAAAACAGAAGCTTACCGATTGGTGCAACATTTGTATTCCACGGTGGATATTATTTCTATTTTCACACAGAACTATTTCATTTATTTTTAAAATGTGGGGCTAATAGGATATCGTGAAATTTATTGAAAATACTTTGAACAGAAAATGTGACTAGCTCTTATATAATGTCACTAAATAAGGCTGAATATAAAATCTGAAAAATTACAAACTTGATTTATGGACTCTTTTCATTTGAAGAGACTTGAATCCACCCTTCATCTCAGCCAGGATCTTTTCAATGATGTCCCTCACAATCATTGTTTGGACATTCCCAAATTAGGAATCTCTCTCTTGTTATTATTATTTGCTTGTTTGTTTGTTTTCTTGGGTTGTGACTTTGTACATTTATTTTAGCGATTTAAAAAAAATTGGACCACATTATCCTTCTCTATAATGCCTGCTCAGGATTTCTTATTCTACTTAATGAATTTATATAAAATGGATCAAATCTGTTTCTCCAAATAAAGGTCTTTCAAAGGAAAGTTATCAGATTTAGCAAATGTAAATATGGGACATCTAGTTTAATGTGAATTTCAGATAAACAATGAATAATGTTTTCTCTTAAGTACTTCCAACTGATTTTGTTTCCATCCAATTTGGGACATATCTACAATGCAAAAATATTGTTATTTTTTCTAAAATTCAAGTTTAACTGGTCATCCTGTATTTCATCTGGCAACCCTATTCAAAACCATTTGTTTATTCTATCATCCTCCTGGTCTTCTTTTTTTATCCTACACAGATAAATTTAAATTTGGGGGAAATAGCAGTTTATGTACTTTCAAGATACATAATCACCGTGGAGACGTTGCTTTTACTATTGCATGATATTACCACATTCTTCAACTATAGTCTTTAACAAAAATGCTGGATCTGTGACTCTCCTTAATTTTCCATCAACACAGCTTAAGATTCACCATTTTTATTCGTTTCTTTGATTTTTTTAAAAATGCCGTATCGTTGAGAGACATTGTGCTTGTGCCATCTAAACATTTAATAACTTCTTACATTTCTGGGTGTGACTTCTCCATATTACATGTATGCCATGAATTTTGAACCTAAATGAATCACTATCCCCTTAGTTTTTATCTTTAACTCAAGCCAAGTTATTTGTAGATGGTGATTTTTCGCATTACTGAAAATATTCTCTGCTTTTGAAAGATTTCATGACTGCCTTCCTGCAGAGCACTACTGTATTGCTTTTAAAATAGGGTTACTCAGCTCATTACAGCAAGGGACTGAAAAAAACCCTAGAATGAGCTGAGAATTAACATCAAGGGATTGAGAGAACCTTCTCGACCAAAGGGGGAAGAGTGAAATGAGACTAAGTGTCAATGGCTGAGAGATTCCAAACAGAGTCGAGAGGTTATCCTGGAGGTTATTCTTATGCATTAAGTAGATATCACCTTGTTGCTCAAGATATAGCAGAGAGACTGGAGGGAACTGCCTGAAAATGTAGAGCTGTGTTCCAGTAGCCATGTTTCTTGATGATGACTGAACAATGATATAGCTTTCACAATGAGACTCCGTGAATGTGAAAACCCTGTGTCTGATGCTCCTTTCAGCTACTATATCAACAAAAGAGTAGAACATATGGAATAAAAATAAATAATGGGGGAACAAATGTTAAAATAAATTTAGTTTGAAATGCTAGTGATAAATGAAAGCAAGGGGTAAGGGGTATGGTATGTATAATCTTTTTTTCTCTATTATCGATTTTATTTCTTTTTCTGACATCTTCTTATTTCTTTTTCTAAATCGATGCAAATGTTCTAAGAAATGATGAATATGCAACTATGTGATAATATTAAGAATTACTGATTGTATATGTAGAATGGAATGATATCTTAATGTTCTTTTGTTAAGTTTTTTAATTAATAAAAAAAAAATCCAACAGGGTCATTGTTGTGGCCCTCAATGAAAAAAAAAATAGGGTTACTTTTCAAATGTTTACCTTTTCAAGCAATTATTAGGAATATATTCATCTTTTATCCATATGAGTTAGTAAATCAAGCTGACAACATTTTTTATCACGTTCGTTTTACATTATTTCCTTAGAGTTTTCATTTGTAATGAGGAGATTTGTAAAATCAAAGGTTGCATTTCCTAAAAATTATTTTGCATAAGAATGGGTTTACTTTGCAACACATAGTAATTGAGAAACACTATGTTAATGATATGCTAGGTTGCCTTATTACCCACGGAAATCTTTGAGAAAATATGTGCACTAAGACACAGACTAAAGAAGATAGTTTAATATATAAAGGACCTATAATTGATATTCATAGAATTATTGACAAGAGATTGAAGAAGTGGGCATAAAGTTTTGTTTGGCTGGGCAATTTGTCCTCTAAAATACAGTTGATTAGCTCATATTTTGTGACGTGGAAACCATTAAGTATAGACTTATGCACGTTATACTGATAAGGTCCAAGATTGACCTGCCCATACTCTGTAAACTTCTGATGGCAGGTTAAAATTGTATTTTTTCATGTATTTACCTGGTAGATAGAAATATAATCCAAAAATAGTATGTAGTAATTTAGTAAGAGATCTCTAATATTGAAACACAGAAGTAAACCATTTTGAATATCTCTGTGAATAATTTGTTTGGCAGCAATTTCAAAGCTTTCACAGCTCTAATATAAATTTTAAATGAATTTTGGTAAACATATTGAGGTTATGTGAAAGTTAATGCATTTTTAAATAGATAATCCTACCTTCCTGAATAGCACATCAATTGCTTGTGAAGGCAGGATGAGGGAGTCCGTTTTAGAATTTACTCCCTGATAGTTCAAATAATATCGCAAATCACTAAATTTTAAGAGAAAGAAAAATAGATCAAAGGTTTTAATTTTCTTGGAGCTTACACATTAATTAAGAATCCCCAATTTTAATACTCCCTTATTTAAATATATGCAATAATCCGTTTTGAAACTGCTTTTATTGCTGTTCAATTTATATAGAAAATGAAACAAAACTATAGCATATGTCATCAGTTGTATTTCAATATTGGCTTTTTATGGATCATCCTACAGTATGTCACAATTTCCAGTTCTCAGTAAAGAAAATGTAATTCATAACAATTCGCTGAGCTAGGAAATACTTAGATGGCTTACCACATCGCAAATCTAGTTCTTTTGTCCATATATAAGAAATATAATGAAATGTATTCAATGTAGGATGACCCAAAAGAGACCATTTAACGAAAGACCTTCAGGTTTTGTTGGTCTAGCACCCACATTTTGGTGGTTCTTCTTTCTTGGCAAATAGAAGTTTTATTTCATCAACATCTCTCCAAAGAGAATATTATGGAGCGCATTACCCCATCCTTGACATACTTAGAGTCTTCACAGTGTCCTATGCTTTAATATGCCTAAGAACTATATTAGCTACATAGGTACTAGAGATGCAACTTTTTTTTTTTTGGTTATACCTAAAAGGTAATTTAATGTTCACCTGCTGGAAAAGAATTTTAATATTCATGTGTATTTGAAGAAAATACCATAACTTTGTACCAGCTGTATGTTATTTTTCATATTTGTACAGATACAGGGTTGGACGCTTGCTTTAGTTGAATAATAATAGTCAACATTTAATTTGATCGCTTAAATTCTGACATTATCTCTGTGACTGACCTTACCATAATCACATTTTACAGATCAGGAAACTGACCAAGAGAGTGGTTTGTTCACTTTCCCAAGGCCACACATGGTACCACGCTGCCACAAACACTGAGGGGACATTGGTGCTAAGTTACCTATCAACTATGCTACTGCAAAACCTACTCAGAATGAGGGTCATCATTAAAGAGGTCACACTGCTTTTCCATGTAGAAGTTCTCTGCAGTTGTTGCTGACTATTGTGATCACATGACCTTTCTATATCTGGAGTTCCTCTGGACATTTACCTGCTTTCTACAGCATATGAGAGGCTACTCCTGGATGATCCAGCTCCAGGTTGCTGGCTTATTCACCTTTTCTATGACCCAAGTTCTTCTTCCTTTTTTCTATTGGGTTTCCTCTTTTATTTCCTGGTCCACCTCTGTCACTCTATCTCCTAGCAGGTGATCTCTACACAGAATTGAATCAAGCACTTGTCAAAGTTATCAGCTCTTTCTAAAATTTCACTGGCTGTGCTGAACCATTCTCTGCTACCTCCATCTTTCTTAAATCAAGACTTGAGTAGCATCACCTGACTCAGGAAAACTTCCCAAATACGAATCTTGATAACATATAGCCGACCAATGAGTAGCAGATAAACCTGTAGCAAATCGTAACATGATGTTCCAAAGAGGAAAAAAAAATAGCTTATGCAAAAGTCTACAACTGGATGGAATGATACATTTCAGGAAATTGGAAGTAATTCAGAATGGAGAAGAATGACAAGAGATAGCATTAGAGAATAAAACAGATGCCAGATCATTAAGAAGTATATGACAAGTAAAAATGCTGGCCAGTACTGGTTGTTTGTATTTTTTTTTTTACTTCAGTGTAACCATAGATGTTTTATGTAGAAGAGCTACAAAATCTATTTTCACTTTGAAATGTTGTTCTTACTGCAATGTAGTAAATACACTGGAGGTATTCAAATCTGGAAGCAGAAAATAAAAATATTTGAGTAATACCTGTTAGAAATTATGTCTGAGCTGGGAAAGTAATGATGAGAATTAAATGTATAGTGTTGAGATATTGTTAATTGGATAGGGTATTTGGGAGAGGGAAGAGTTAAGTATGACTCCTAAATTTCTGCCTTGGACATTGGATATATAGTTGTTCCACCCTGAGAAGACAGGAGAATATTCAGGATGTGCAGAGAGGATATGTGAAATAATGAATTTAGTTTTGTAAATTCGGAGTTTGAGGCACCTGTGAGATGTCTTGAAGTCTCATGGGAGAGAGTACAGATGACTCAAGGAGCATTCTAATATGAAGATACATATTTGAATGCCACAAGCATATAGATAATATATGAATCTATGTAAATGCTACAGTTGAACTATGGAACATCAACATATAAGGGATAAATGAAGAAAAAGAATGGAGAGAGAGAGAGAGGGAGAGAAGGAGAAGGAGGGAGGGAGGGAGAGAGAGAGAGAGAGAATGAGTCACTATAGAAAACTGGAAGCAATATTGCCTCCAAGAGACATATTTGACTAAAGGAGAATGTGTTACCGGCTTCTATTAGGTAGAGGTCAGAGATGGGCCAGGGATGCTGCTAAGCATCTTAGAGTGCACAGGACAGGAACTACAAGAAGGAGTTATCTACTCCATATCAGTAGTGCTGAGACTAATATATCCTACTGTGGTAGTTAGGTTCAAGTGTCAACTTGGCTAGATGAAGGTGCCTAGTTCTGTTGCCATGGACATGAGCCAATGGTACGTGAACCTCCTCTATTGCTCATTACATCTGCAGTTGGCTAGGTGGCGCGCCTGCTGAAATGAATGATGTTTGACTTAATTGGCTGGTGCTTAAATGAGAGAGTTCAATGTG
>PVIY010017642.1:0-49057 GCA_004026745.1 Myrmecophaga tridactyla | reverse complement strand
TAATTAAACTTTAGAGGACAACGTATCATCCTGGGTTAACATCCATTAATTCAAAAAATATTTATGCAGCATCTTGTCTTGTGCAGGAATTGTTCTAGGCACTGGAGAAATGGCAGCAAAAAGCCAGACAGAGCCCTGCCATCACAAAGCTTACATTCCGGTCATGACGGATAAGTCGACTTCAGCCCTGTCTGTGTGTCTGTACCAAGTCACACAATCCTTCAGACCTCCCTTCTCCTTTACAAGAAAGATAAGTGGCTGTTGAAAAAGCCCAGTTGTCCCTTCCACTCTCAGCATTTGGTGCCCTAGAACTTGTTCCCTTTCTAAATCTAAATCAGATTGGGTAGAAAGCCAAAACCAGCCCTCTCACAACTCAGATGGAGATGGGCAGGAGCAACATTCTCTGGGCATCTATGGGTTGAGGCTGTGCTTTATGCCAGGCTGTGGGGAAACACAGAGGACAATGTTTACCAGTACTCTGCCTGCGTGGAGCTTCTACTCCTGTTGGGGAGACTCGAAGACACAACTTAATAGACAAGATAATGACACACTGTAGTCATTGTTATGGATGGAAGTAAAATGGGGCCCAGAAAGAGAAGAAGGGGTGGAGATGCTGAGGTTGGTGTGACCAGGTGAGGGTAGGCACAGCCTTTGAAAGCAGCGGGGAGCAGGGTGGGCAAAGCCCTTTCCGACTCTGGCCACCTTTTGGCTTCTCTGTGAGGCTGGGGCATGGTTAGGGAAGAAGGGTGCAGTAGAGAGGCAGGTGGAAGGCACATGTAGACCATGCAGGGTTTTGGACCTTGTCAGGGGACTGGATTTTATTCTAAGTGCAGAAGAGTGACCCTCTGCACTGGGCTGAGTCTTACCAGCAAATCCATGAGTGGGAAAAAAAAAAGTGATGAACTAGGAGAAAGACACATTCAAGCATGGCTTATTCTTCTCTCTCCTTCTCATTGTGTCATTAAGAAAGTTAAGAGTTAAGAGTTAAGAGTTTAAAATATCCACGGATAACATGAATTGTTTTCTTAATGAAACAATGTTTCCTTAATGAAACAATCTACCTTCTGAGACGGTGGATTTGAGGGAGGGTAGCCTGCATTAAGTTTGGGGGCACAATCCCAGTTAGAATCTGTTGCCCTGGCATATCTGTCATCAGTGCCCAGTTCATCCGGGTGAGAAGTGATGGCAGCCTGGACCGTGGCAGTGGACTTGGCTATGGGGAGAGATGGGACTGTGAAGATCAGCCTACAGGATGCCCTAAGATATGACATGCCAAAGGTGATGGAGAAAAAAAGCATCAAGAATAATCCCTAGATTTTTGGCTTGAACAATTGTAAATTATAATTACATGAGTAATAAAAAGAGAAGTTGGTAGAGAAAATACTAAAATATTAATTTTTAGGCTTGGTCGTAAGTCTTTACCAAGTCTTTACCAAGTCACTGATGACTCAACGTTGCCGCTATTGACCCTGGCACCCTTTTGGGAAAAATATATTATAAGAAATATCATATGTTTTCCCTTGCAGTTGAAACAGTCCAGACTAATGTTCAAACTACATCTCTATGATAATATAGCCAAATCACTCATGAGTGACTCTGCTAATGAAAAGCAAACGTAACATGAGAAAGGAAACCCACACCTTCCATTACTGTTCCTTGGCTTCTCTACTCATATCTTTCCCTTCTAAAACCAGAGCATCAGTTTGATGTCTGAACTAAAGTAAAATTGACTGAGTTTCAGGCACATCCCTCCACTAGATAATTTAATAGACAGCAAGAGGGTCCAAATTGAAAACGGAGAGAGAGGGCGGAGATGCACCCGATAAAGTCCTAGGTGAGCGATCGCAAACTGGCCCCACGTTGCCATCCTCGTAGTATCATAAGTCTGCCTCCAGCCCAGTGAGCAAGCTCCCTCTCCTTGATAAAGGATTGGAAATACTCCTGCGGACTCCTCAACTTAAAGAACAGGAATGGCAGGGGAGGAAGAGGGCGTGTTCTGGAGTTGTGCAAAATGCATGGAATTTGGAGCCAGAGACTCCATTGAAGTTCAAGCCTAAGTGCTACCGCTTATTAGTTATGTCTTTGGGAAAGTAACTTAATTTCTTTGAGCCTCATCTGCAAAATGTGGATTAGACAACAGACCAAACGCAACATTTTGATGGTCCCTACAAGTGTATATGGCGCAGACGGCCCTGCACCTGCCATGGATGGACTTCCAGTAAATACCCAGATTTCACTTCAGTCTCTTCAAAGAGTTGCGACCTAATGGCAGAAGCTCAGAGATTCTAGAAACACAGAAGTGATGTTTTCATTTCTTTTTCAGAAGGGAAAACTTCCTTTTAGAAAAAATTCATAGAATTCTTTAAGGTATGTACATTTAGCATTACCCAATCGAATAATAAAAAAGTTTTGCAATAAAAAATTGGGGACATTGGTTTTTCCATCATGATTCAAGCACTCCATGAAAAAATAATTTGCTGTTTTATAACTTTTGATGTAAAAATAAGTTCTTATTCTTGAAGTGAAAAAGAGAATAGATATCTGCTGCTCCCCCAAAATTCTGTTAACTTTTAAGATTTTATCACTTAGTTTCTCTAAGTACTTGCCTAATTCCTTCATTTACTTTACTGTATCTCCTTAATTTATCTTATGAGTAGAAGGGAGAAGTACAGAGCAAATGGACAGAAATGCATACACAAACAAATTGCCCCTGTAGCTTAGCTTAATCAGTGTTTCAATACCATCAGGTCCCCAAATTTGTTCTGATTTCCTATCTCCACACCATTTGCTCCACATGGTATAATGAAAAGGGAAAGGGACTCAAGGTCGGTCAAACATAATTCTTGCTAGCAGGAGAGAGAGAGATCTTCTGTGATAATCATGTTTTATAGTTTCCTACTGTTTTAGTTCACTAAATGCTGCCAGAATGCAATATGTCAGAAATGAAACGGCTTTTAAAAGTGAACTTATTAAGTTACAAGTTTACAGTTCTAAGGCCATAAAAATGTCCAAACTAAGACATCCAGAGACAAATTCTTTGACTCAAGAAAGGCCGATGTTTCTCACATGGGACAGCATGTGGCTGGTGTCTACTGGTCCTTGTTCCTGGTTCTTTTGCTTCCAGCTTCTCATGCCAGTGGTTTCCTCTCTAAGTGTCTACAAGCATTCACTTAAATCCTCTGGGAAACAACTCTGGGTTTGGCTTGCTTAGCATACCTTGGGAAGGCGCGTGGAGACATATGCTGGGCTCTGCACTTCCAAACATCCGTGTCTCGGCATCTGCTCTCTCTGCTGGCACTCCGAGCATCTCCAAATGTCTGTCTCTCTGTTGGCTCTGAAGCAACTATCTTTTCTCCAAAATGTCTCCCCTTTAGAGGACTCTAATGATAGTAAACTAATCAAGACCCACCTTGAATGCGCAGAGTCACATCTCCATCTAATCAAAATGTCACACCCACAATTAGATGTACTACATCCCCATGGAATTCATCTAATCAAAAGACCACACCCACAGTTGGATGGCTGAATCTCTGTGGAAACAATCCAATCAAAGGTTTCCACTCTACAATGCTGAATCAGGATTAAAAGACATGGCTTCTCTAAGGTACACAACACTTTCAAACCTGCACACCTCCTTTCTGTAAAACACGATTATTTTCAGACTTAAGATAGTGAATTTTTATCTACATATTGAAAGCATGTATTTTTAAAATTAATACTATTCTTTATTTCCATTATGTATCATCTATTTTACTCATCACTTTAGACATATGCTTTCTTTTATAACCATGTTAATAACTATTTTGACATCTCTGAGGTTTCCTAGTTTTGTTTAACCACTACTATTTTTTTTTTAATACTACGTCTTTTCATTCTTTTCTTGGGTAGCTGAGCTATTTCTTTGAGCATTTTTTTTCCAAGAAGAAAGATAAAGGTGTTGAAATTTTTGAATCCTTTAGATGTTGAGAATGACTTTTCAGTGTCATATATAACAGTGTATTAGTATGTTAAGCTGCCAGAATGCAATATACTAGAAACGGAATGGCCTTTAAAAAAGGGAATGTAATGAGTTACAAGTTTACAGTTCTAAGGTCATGAAAATGTCCAAATTAAGGTACCAACAAGAGGTTACCTTCACTCAAGCAAGGCTGATGCTGTCTGGAACACCTCTGTCAGATGGGAAGGCACCTGGCAGGTGTCTGCTGGTCCTTGTTCCTGGTTTCATTGCTTCCAGTTTCTGATGCCAGTGGTTTCCTCTTTAAGCATGTGTGGCCTTCACTTAGCTCCTCCGGGACACACCTCTGGATCTGGCTTGCTTAGCATCTCATGGGAAGGCACATGGCGACATCTGCTGGGCTCTGCCCATGTCTAGGCACCTGCCCTTTCTGTCAGCACTCCAAGCATCTCCAAACATCTGTGTCTCTGTCAGCTCTGAAGCAACTGTTCTCCAAGTATCTGCCATCTAAGGTTTTTTCAAAATGTTTCTCCTTTTAAAGGACTCCAGTAAATTTATCAAGACCCACCATCTTTATCTAAACCAAATGCCACAACCACGATTGGCACACCACATCTTCATGGGGATAATCTAATCAAAAGGCCACACCCAATGCTGGGAGTGCCACACCTCCCTGTAGGTAAGCTAATCAAAACGGACATTAAAGGACATGGTTTTTCTGGGGTACACAATATTTTCAGACTAGCACAAGCAGCTTGGTTGGATATTGAATTCTTTTTCTTATTTTTTAAAATTATTTTTGCTGTGGTAAAATATACATAATATAAAAATCATTCTAACCATTATAAGTGGACAATTCTTTGACAATTGTACATTGATGATACTGTGTCATTTTCACCATTTATTTTTAATTTTTTACATGGAACAGAACCTGGGTCTCCAGCTGGCAGGTGAGAACTCTGCCACTAAGCCACTGTAGCTCACCCTTCACCATTATTTTTTAACAGTTTTATTCACACACCATACAACATACGACCTGTCCTAAGTGAACAATCAGTGGCTCTTGGTATAATCATATGGTTATTCCTTCACTATCACAGTCAATATGAGAACATTCTTATTTCTTCTGAAGAAGAAAATCCCGTACTCCTTACATCCCCCATGATTGACATTTAGCTTTGATATAGGGCCTTTGTTACAATTAATGAAATAATATTACAATGTTACTGTTAACTGTAGACCTTAGTTTACATTAAATGTGTTTTCACCGTGTGACACCCTTTTATTAACACCTTGTAATAGTGGGGTGTGTTTGTTCTAGGTCGTGTAAGAATGTGCTTATATCTACACAATTAACCATCATTTCTACTCTGGGTTCCGCTAAGTTATGCAGTCGCAGTTTTTATCCTCTAGTTTTCCTTCTGGTGACATACCTGACTCTAGCCTTCTTCTTTCAACCACACTCACCCTCCACTTTGTTACACTTACAGTATTGTGCTAACATCACACAGTCTTGTGCTGTTCATTTCCAAACTTTTACAATGACTCTGATTGGTGTCTTTAATCATCAATTGCCCAATTTCTGTCCACTTCCTGGTGACCTATGCGCTCGAATTTTTTCTCAGAGTTTGCTCATTATAATTAGTTCATATTAGGGAGACCATGCAACATTTGTCCTTTTGTTGTTGACTTATTTTGTGCAACTAAGTGAATGTCCTCACAGTTCATTCACTTTGCTGCATGCCTCACAACGTCAGTCCTTTCTGCAGCTGCATAAGACTCCCTGGTATGTAAACACCACAGTTCATCCCTCTGTTATCAGTCCATGTACCCTGAGGCTGCCTCCATCCATTGGCAGCTGTGAATAATGCCACTATAAACAAATGTGTGCAAATGTCTATTCGTGTTCCTGCGTTCAGTTCTTCTTAGTATATACCTGGCAAAGGGATTGCAGGATCATACGGCAACCCTATACCTAGCCTCGGGTGGAACCAGCACACTGCCCTCCAGAGGGTCTGCACCATTCTACCTTCCTAGCAACAGTGAATACTGTTCACTAACAGTGAATTAGTATACCCTTTTCTCCACATCTTTTCTAGCACTTGTAGCTTTCTGTTTATTTTTTTTAAACAGGTTTATTCATGCACCATGCAATCCATCTTAAGTTTTCAATCAATGGCTTCTGGTATAATTACATAGTTATACATTCACTACCACAATCTATATATGAACATTTTTGGATATTGAATTCTTAAGCCACAAAATTGTTTCTTCAGACTTAGATGTTGTATCATTGTCTTCTAACAGTTAGCATTGTGGAAAAATCTGACATCATCTGATTTCTTTCCTTTGTAGGTAATTTATCAGCTATTTGATCATGGCTCTCACATTTGCTCTTATCTTCATCCTGCATTCCTAGTTGAATGTTCTGTTTCCTGGATCTCTCTTTTATTTCTTTTATTTTATTCATCATCATTGTCATTACTCTGTTCTTTTCCTCTGGGTATTTGGGAAATATCTTGAGCATGCCTTATAAGTTTCCATTTCTGCAATATATACTCTGTAATTTCTATTGCATTTAAAAATTTTTATTTGGTAATGAGTTTTTGAAGTTTCAAAAATTGCTAGATCTTTAATTTATATTCATTTGTGTTAACATTTTACCCATTTGCTTTTTCATTTGTGTTTTCATGCACTGTGTGTATATAACGTGTGTATATGTACATTTTTTCTGAACCATCTGGGGTAAGTTATATACATTGTGACTCTTTACCCCCAAATACATAAGTGTGTATTTCCTAAGAATAGAAATATTCTCCTACATGGTATAATTATCAATTTCTTATGTTTATATTTCTGCAATATTTCAATCTACCATCCACAAATCCACTTTTGTCCATTGACCTAATAATGTCCTTATCCTATTTTTTCTTTCCAGTCTAGCATCCATTCTAGGGTCAAAAATCACACTTGCTTGTCTTGTCTCTCTAGCCACTTTTAATCTGGAAAATTCCTACAGCCTTTCTTTGTCTTTTATGACATTGACATTTTCTAAGTTTATAGCCACCTTTCTTTCTATTTTCTTAATAGAACATTCCTCATGTTATGTTTTTCTGATTATTTTTCATGGCTGTGGTTATTCAGTCTCAGGAGCACTGCAGGATAATGTGTCTTTCTCCAAGTATTGCATCTGAAGGCACAGAATGTCCACATGTCCCGGATTGTTGATGTTTTGATCACTGGTCAAGGTGTTGCCCAGCTTCTCCACTAAAAAAATTACTGTTTCTTTTTCATCCTTTGCAATAATAAGTATTCTCTGGGGGAGACTTTCTGAGATTATGCAAAAATATATGGAGCACTTCAACAATTTCTGTGTCATCCTTGGGCAGGGCCATGCTAATCTTCTCTGTATCATTTCAATTTTTGTATATGTGCTGCTGAAGCAAGTACTGAAAACATATATTTGACCCAAGAGTAAATACAAGAAGAACCATGTGTTGAAATGTTTTTGGTTCACCTAATGAAGCACATGAATTACCATAGGTATAATTTTTATAATTGAGCAAATGGAGCAAAAATAATTCACTTGGAATACCTTCTGGAAACCTAAACCTAGGGAGATTCTTCAACAGACCCTTTTCCCTCTATTGGTTCTACACTTTCACTAAGCTTCAGCTCCCAGTTGCATTCCAGAAATGATAGTTCCTCAAATTTGTTTTGATTTCCCACCTCCATACTGCTTACTCCTCATGGTATAATTAAAAGAGCATGAGGTTTAGAGATAGGGCAAACTTAACTTTGGGACTCAGCTTCTCCTTGACTTTGGCTAATTACATAATTTATGTATCAGCTAGCTATTGCCACTGTAGTGTTGCCTAACAAACAACTCTAAATCCCAGGGCTTATTACGAGCTTTCACCCTCATAATCATAAACCTATAGGTTGACTGCAGTTTAGCTGCTCAACGCTGTGTCTGCAGGCAGTTCTGCTTCCAGCTGTGGGTCTGCTGGGCTTGACCTTGGGTTGAGGGTTGGACTTGGGTCTGCTGCAGGTATTTTGTCCTGGGTCCGGGCTGAAGGGTCGGTAACTCCCTGACCCCCAAGGCCAGCTCTTCTAATGCACATCTCAGAACATAAGAGCCAAGTCAAGCTTGTCAAACATTTAAGGCTTGTGCACATGTCCCATCTTTTCGTATTCCCCTGAGCAAATCATGTCCCATGGCCAGACCCAACGTCAATGTGGTGGGGAAGGACACTCATCCATGGGCTTGGATGGAGAAGAGGTGGGTGAGTAATTACTGGACAATAATTCAAACCATCAGCTGCCTAAAGTCCATCTGTAAAACCAAGAGTAACTTCCCACCTCGTGGGGCCACTGTGTGTGTTCAGAGATACAAGTGTCTGTCTAGTGGGTGAAGTCAGAATTGAGCTAGTCTAGTTTTCCAGACTTGGGGATAATGAATCACAGGGCCTACTCACAAAGCTCTCACTTTACTGGGGTCCTTCAAAAGCATATGTATGTGGCAATGCTAACGGGCACTCCTCCACGGCTCACCCTTTCGTCATGGCCCCAGGGACCACAACTTGTCCTATTGGCGCTTTCACTTTTTAAATTTCTCCCTACTGCCTGCCTGCCTCTCTGTTTGCAGAGAGGCTTGATAGCTGAAGTTGCTTTTTTGCTTTCCTTCCTGGGAGCTGTAAAGACCACGGCAGATGCTGCTTCCTTCCATCACTCTCTCTCTTCTCCTAAATCCACCCTTAGAACAATAATTGTCCAAAATACATTTTTGATAATTTGTTCGGAATTTGGCATTGAAATACGGTTCTTTGAAAACTGATGTTACCTTTTTAATAATGGAACACTCCACAGTGATCCCCTTAAAATGTTTGGCTTAATTCAGTGGTTTGGGAATAGGGCTGCTTTTGAAATGGACCACCTCGCAGTCAGCAGCCCTGACACTGCGTGCTCTTTGGCCTGGGGACCTATGAACTCTGTGTTTTGAGGGTGGCTGCCTCATTTAAAGATAAGAAACTGTTATAAATTTGCTGTGAGCCAATGAGAAACGATACTTCTGACAGCCCTGTGGTCAGCAGCGGTTATGGTGCAAAGAAGTGGTTCTGCTTTTTATACTGATTCTGTTACTGTCTGACATCGAGGCATCAGAAACTTTGGTGTTGCTGAAGTCTTAAGGTTGGCTGACTGCTTTGGAGAGTCTAAAATCAGGACTAGGAACAATCTGTCGGTAGCCCATTCACAAGTGGAGCTGCTCCTCTACTCAAGAAAAGAGACCTGGGTCTCCTTGGCGCCTTTGCGGAGTACCTGGATGACACTGGCAAAGTTGATGTGCCAGAGCCAGGACCAGGGCTTGGAGGTGGCGTGTCCACACTGCACGCAGGACCCAGAGTCCCAGGTGGAAGACAGGCTGAATTCAGGTGGCAAACGAGGGGTCTTGAGGAAGGCTCTGCAGGTCCCGCTGTGGATTGAAGGCTGAGCGAAGCCTGCTGGCTCAGCCCTATAAGCCGTGTTTGTCTCCTGTGCAGTCTCTGCTTATAGTGCTGGGCTGCGCGGCATTGAGGACGGGCTCCAGGGTGTGGTGGAAGGACGTCTGCGCGTTGTGCACTGAACACAGCTACCATGGATTGTGGGAGTCTGTGAGGTGTTGGGCGTTCTTCTAGTCTGCTAGCTCCTGGAATGCAATATACCAGAAATGAATGGCTTTTAAAAAGGGTAGTTTAATGAGTTGATAGTTTACAATTCTAAGGCTGAGAAAATGTCCCAATTGAAATAAGTCCATAGAAATGTCCAATCAAAGGCATCCAGGGAAAGATACCTTGGTTCAAGAAGGCCGATGAAGTTCAGGGTTTCTCTCTCATCTGCAAAGGGCACATGGTGAACACAGCATCATCTGCTAGCTTCTCCTCCTGGCTTCCTATTTCATGAAGCTCCCTGGGAGGCATTTTCCTTCTTCATCTCCAAAGGTCTCTGACTTGTGGGCTCTCTACTTCTCATGGCTGTGTCGTTCTTCTCTGCTTTCTCTGAATCTCCCATTCTCCAAAACGTTTCTTCTTTTATAGGACTCCAGAAACTTATCAAGACCCACCCAAATAGGTGGAGACATGTCGTCAACTAATCCAATTTAACAACCACTCTTGATTAAACCACATCTCCAGGGAGATGATCTCATTACAGTTTCAAACATACAGTATTGAATAGGGATTATTCTACTTTTATGAAATGGGATTTTGATTAAAACACGGCTTTTGAAGGGTACATACATCCTTTCAAACCAACGCAGGCGTAAATCTATATATATTCCCCATGTAGTAGGTGAAGCAGCCTCAACTATTTTCCCATTGAGATAAAGGCTGGAGAAGTCTGCCTATACTTTGATGTCTTGTTTTGGAAAAGTCTTTCAGATTGTTCTCTACTTCCCTTTAAGAAAAAACATTGTCTTTCCCCACTATTTATTATTTTCCTTCTAGTCTTTATCCTCAGGTGAAACACAACTGTGTGCCAAATGCTTAGACCTCACACTGGAGGTTTCAGCTCTGGGGGTGCCATGGCAGGGGGTGGGATGGAGAAGGCTGGGACAGCTGGGGAATCTAAAGAGCCACAGTGGGGGGCTTCTGGAGCCCTTCAGAGGCAGGAGACCAAGCCTGCTGAAGATTCCAGAGTCCATAATGGTCCTGATACTCTTGCTAAGGGTCATACTCCCAGGGTGAAGATGCCAGGCTGTAGCTGATGCTCATCCACTCACTATTTTCTAAGTATCTACTGCATGCCAGGTGTTACCCCCTAGTCGCTGCCCTTTTGGAGCATAAACATTAACGAAATAATCATGCAAATAATAAGCTAATCAGTCCTGGGAAGAAAAGTACAGAGGGCCCAAGATTTATCTAATGGGGGTCTGAGTGATTTCAGGGAGGTAGAGAGCATCCTTCTGAGAAAAATTTTAGCTGAGCCCTTGATGATTCAGGTATTTATTCATCAAGAGTGCTAGAATGGGTCTGCTGGACACACCCCATGACAGCATGCGGAGGTTTCCTGGGAGGCTGCTCGGGAACTGTGAATGTAGGGACATGGGGAAGGCAGGCCGGACACAGCGAGAAGCTGACCTGCGAGGTCCCCAACAACCCCCCAGACCGCTGTGTGGTTGGGCTGGTTCTTCACAGGGTCCCAGTGGAGGCCAGAAGATCGGCCTCCATTCCCCCACATCAGCTGGCCCCTGGCACGGAACACCTTCCTGAGCAGGAAGGTCCTGGCCAGACCCTTCCCCGAGGCCTGGGCGATTCACCATGGGTGTGGGCACGCAGCGCCAGCCACCAGCGTAGTCCCAGCTGCGGTGGGATGGGTGCTGGGCCCTGAAGCGGGAAGTGGGCGGAGCCCCACAGAAGTTCTTCTGTCCGACAAGCCTACACTGGGGCCTGCTGCAAGCCGGGAGCCCTTCCAGGTGCTGTGAATCCGCAGCAGCCAAGAGACGCGTTCCCTGCCCTCACAGAGCCCACATTGCCAGGGATGAGTCAGAATAACAAAGGAAGAAAGCACCCCGTGGGGGGGAACCACAGGGGGGTAGATGGTGGGGGGTGGGCAAGGCACATCTGGGCGACGGCAGGAGGCCAGAGTGGCTGGGCACTTTGGTGGGCCTAATTCTTTTTGGCACACCTAACCCTACTATACTTTCTTAACAATCTGAAAGGGGGGAATGCAGCCCCGGGGGGCCCCAAGACCACCCTCTGATGTAATGATTTGCTGGAAGGACTCACAGAAACTCAGAAAAACTGTTAGCATCACGGTTATGGTATATTACAGCAAGTGGATTCGGGTGAACTGACTAAGGGATGAGGAGCCTGGGACAGGGTGCAGGGCAGCTCTGGGTGTGAACTTCCAGTTGTTTCTCTTGGTGGAGCTGTGCAGAACAAGCCTACCCGTCCCAGCGCATGTGAGTGACAAAGCGCACGGAGTGTGGCCAACCTGGGAAGCCACTGGGGCCTTGGTGTCCAGAGGTGTTACTGGGGGTCTGTCAGAAGCCCTGGCTGACCCTTAGTCTCTGTTCCTTCCCAAGGTCAGGCTTATACCTCCTGGCCCAGGCCCCCAGCAAACAAATGCATGCTTATCAGGCAGGACATCCCAAGGTCTTAGAGGAAACTGAGGCAAAGCCAAACCCTTCTTTGGGCAACTTTAATCCTGTATTGCATAGAAAAAGACCTATTTACTATTTCTGGTCCTGATCCCAGGTCAGACTCATGGGTTGAGGTCTCTCTGGACGTCCCCAAGAGAGCAGAATTCTTTCATGTTCAGATTCTGAGAAAATTGAGAAATAAAGCCAAGATAAACTCCTGAAGCCAACGGGCCACGTTATCAGTGGTCAGGGACAAGCTGGAGGACACTGCCAGGTGTGAGAGACCAAACAGACCTGCTGATAGAAGCTGGAACTCAGAAGACCCTCACGGAGTCTCGGCAGCTCAGAGCAGAAAGCAGAGGGGATAGACCCTCCCCAGGCGGCCAGCACCCATGAGAAAGGGGAATGGAGGCTGACCTGCCTGGTTATGACAGAAAGAGGAGTCACTCCAGCCTCTCTGGGACCGATGGAGGAGTAGACGGAAAAGACCTGGAGTTAAACTCATCGAGCTTCTGCCCCAGGAAGGAACCCTCAGGCTACAGGGTTGAGATGTTCTGTTGGGAAGGAGCAACTGGACGTGATGCTGAAGTTCGGGTCCCCTCTGTGTCCTTCACCACTGTCACTGATTGAAGAGGCTGTCAGGAAAGACATTCCATAATCCCCACTGCCACATCTCCCACTGAACTGTAGGCACACTGGCACATTTCACCATCCCTCCTGTTGCTAAGAATTAAGTGTCCAGGTTCCTAGCTAAAGCCTTTTTGCCACTTATCCTTTCCCTTGCTCAGAGACATCTCACTAGGAATTCTCTTCTCTTTTTCTTGAACCATAATTTTTCTCCCATATGAACTTGCTTGCATCAGTATACAGCCACGGCTTACTGCTTCTCTCTTGTTTAAAGAAAAGCACGTCTCTCTGGCCACCTGGGGGAATGTGGCAAGCAAGACTGTTCAAGCCAACCTCCTGCTGAAAATAAATAAAAATGCTGGATAAAATATTGTTGTAATCATAAAAGCATGGATGAACTGACAACACTGTAGGAAATTAACAGTCTAAAATCTCAGGAAAAGTGAGACCCAGAGAGGAAAGCAGGGAATTGCCAGTGGGGACAATTGTAAATCATTTAAGGGGCAAGAGGAGGGGGGTCAAAGCCCAAGGTCCACTCAAGGAGATCCTCCCCCACTCAGCTGGAATGCAGTGGGCCCAGCCTCAAGCAGAACCAGAAGTAAACTGACCCAACCTGCCTCCAAAATTGTGAAGAAGTGCAGGGGCCAAAAATGGCCTCGATAGGCTTGGGGGAGAGCTGATATTTTGTAAGATTTGTCTCATTGTGTTTAAAATTTTATCATATATGTATTAGTTTCCTGGGGATGTCGTAAGAAATAACCACCAGCTGGGCAGTGTGAAGCAGCAGCAAAGTATTCTCTCCCGTTCAGGAGGCTGCACGTCTGAGACCAAGGTGTGGTCAGGGCTGTTTCATCCTGGAGGCTCCATGCCTCTCTCCAAGCTTCCTGTGGTGGCTGGCAATCATGGCCTTCCTTTGTTTATCACCACATAACAGACTCTGCTTCAGTCTTCATAGAGCCTTGTTCCCATGTCTCCATCTCCTCTTTTTCACTGGGTTTAGGGCCCACCCAGCTCCAGTATGCCTGCTTCTTAACTTGACTACTTTGCAAAGACCCAACTTCCAAATAAAGTCACATATACAGGTCCCCAGGATTAGAACTTCAACATATCATTTTGTGAGACATAATTCAACCCACTGTGACCTATGATAAGCTGTGTGGTCCTATGGCAGGGACAGAGCAATAGATACATGGCACAGAATGTGGGGAACACATATAAGCCACATCTAATGAATGAGGCTGATCTAGTTAAGACTAAGGTAAACCAGACTGAAGGGTAAAGGATGATATTGACTATCATTTTAAAACTTCAACGTTTGTATGAACCCAAAGGAAGAGATGTTTATTTGATGCAGAATTTACATTTTCAGCAGCACACTATTATCTAATTTAACTTGTGTGGTCAATGTACTTGAACACCATAATTACATGCAACCTCGAATAGGGAGTGAGATCTTGTTGGTTTGTACAGGTTAGTGTGATGCCCTGATATATCCCACAGTAATCTGAGCAGAAAATAACAAAGTATTTATGAAGTCCCTTTGAGGGACTGGGGGAAAATTTGGAAATATTAAACTTCCCCACCAGAGAAATTCCTAATAGTTTTGCAAGCGTTGGGGTCTATCTTTAATAGGCCAAGTCCTCTATGTAGGTGTTTATCCCTATGAAACTTATTCCTGCAAAGGAGAAGCTAAGCCGACTGATAATTATGCCCAAGAGTGACCCCCAGAGGACCTCTTTTATTGCTCAGTTGTGGCCTCTCTCTCCAAAGCAACTTGGCAGGTGAACTTAATGCCCTTCTCCTTATGTTGGACATGCCTCCCAAGGCTGTAAATCTCCTGGCAACATGGGCCTGGACTCCAGGAATGAGCCTAGCCTTAGCATCATGGGATTGGGAAAGCCGTCTTGACCAAAAGGGGGAACATAGAAATGAAACAAACTAAAGTTTCAGTGGCTGAGAGATTTCAAATAGAGTGGAGAGGTCATTCTAAGATTATTCTTATGATTATATAGATATCTCTTTCTAGTTTTGAGTGTATTGGAATAGCTAGAAGGAAATACTGAAACTGTTGGACTGTAATCCAGTAGCTTTGATTCTTGAAGATGATTGTTTAATTACACAGCTTTCATGGTGTGACCGTGTGATTGTGAAAACCTTGTGACTAACACTCCCTTTATCCAGTGTATGGACAGATAAGTGAGAAGATAAAGACAAACAATAAATAAATGATAGAGGGGATTTTTAAATTTTTATCCTTATTTTTATTTATTTTCTTTTATTGTGGTGATGAATACAAAGCTATATGATACTGTGAATAATTGTTTGTATACTTTGGATGATTGTATGGCATGTGGATATATTTCAATAAAATTGCATTGAAAAGAATAAAATATCAATTGGCTATAGAAAAAAAATAAACCCACATTTACATAGATACAAAATAGATGCCAGAGGATGCTGCAGACAGACCAATGGGGAAATGAGAGATACTGAATTTAGATACTGGGGTATCCTTATGGGATAAAAGAAAATTGTACCCTACCTCATAGTACATAAAGAGGTGGGTCATGGCCCTAAGTGTAAAAAGCAAACCTGGAAAGTTTATCAGATGATAATCTAAATTGTTCGTGAGCGTGGTATAAGAAAGGACTTTTAACAAATTCAGAGAGCACTCACCATGGAGGAAAAGAGTTTTAAATTCAACTACTTTGAAAGTAAGAACTCCCAATTATTAAAAAAACAAATCAAAGGGAAGAGGATATTGTGCCATGTGGCACTAACAAGGACTAATACCACATTTGTACACCTACAAATCAGAATGTAAGTCTATGAATAGGTTTGTTTGTGGATGTCCTACAAATCCATGTGGAAAAAGGACATCCCAGGGGAAAACATGCAAAAGATGGAGACGCCTCACAAAGGAAGAAATACAGATTAGCCAATATGGTTGCGAAAAAATGTCCAAGCTTATTAGTAACCAGAGAAATTTTTATTAAAACCACAATGAAATACCATTTCATGCTCATCAGATGACAAAAGATAAAAAGCCTGGAAATAACAAATGTAAACAACAAGGCGTACAGTGGAAAATCTCATGGTGTGTTGAAGGAGGGTACATTGGTACAACCATATGGAAATGTGGTTTGTCAGTATCTATTAAAAATGCAACCCAGCATTTCTGCTCTGCACCAAAATGTGTGCACATGTGCACCAGAAAGCACAGGAAAGATCAGTCAGAGCAGTGTGACTCATGATAACCTAAAACCAAACAACCCAAATATCCCCCCATAGTAGAAAGGATCAGAAATCAATGGTGGTACATTTATTCAGTGGAACACCCTACTGCAATGCCACTGAGTATAGATGCCAGCAGTAACATGTATGAATCTCATATCCACGTTATTGAGCACTAAACTCTCAAGAATATACTTGGTATGCATCGTAGCTGCTTTCAGCGGCCTGCCTGTACCCCCGCCTTTACCACATACATTGGTACCCACTAGCCTGACTTCCACCTGCCCATCTCTGCACGTCTTCACCAGAGGGTTTCTTGGTCTTGCACTGTCCCCACTGAATGTGGGTGGCAGTCCTTAGCCAATCGCTGATGCAATGGGTGCATAAACCCCCCAACTCCCTTACCTCTCAGGTGAAATAACTTGGACTCCCCCAGTTTCCACACAGGATTAAGCCCCGGTTACCCCCTGCTCTCAGTGGTGTCTGAGGTTGCAGCACCTCTTTCAGCTCCCTTCCTGTCATGCCTTACCTCCCACTCTTCTGCTGGTATCCCTCACCTCTCAAAAATGGATGACGTTTTAATCATTGTCTCAGAGACCACTTTTAGCAGTGTTTTAGTTTGTAAAAGCTGATGAAATGCAATATAACAGAAATAGAATGGCTTTTAAAAAGGGAGTTTATTAAGTTGCAAATTTACAGTTCTATGGCCATGAAAATGTCCAAATTAAGGCTAGGCTATAAATATGTCCCAACTAAGGCATCCTGGGAAAGATACCTTGACTCAAGAAGCCAATGATGTTTGGGGTTTCTCTCTCAGCTGGAAAGGCACATGGTGACATCAGTTAGCTTTCTCTTCTCATTTCATAAGGCTTCCCCAGGGACATTTTCCTTTTGCATCTCCGAAGATCTCTGGCTGTGTGGGCCCTGTTGGTTCTTTTGGCTCTTTCCATAATGGTTCCCTCTTAAAGGACTCTAGTAAGCAACCCCACCTTGAATGGTTGGAGACAGTTCTCCATGGAAGCCATTTAATTGAAAGTTACCACCCACGATTTTTGGTGGGTCACATCTCCATGGAAAAAATCTAAATGATCCCACCCAGCAATATTGAAGGAGGGTTAAAGAACTTGGCTTTTTGGGGGTACATAATAGCTTCAAACTGGCACAAGCAATAATATTCCATTCATACAAAGCTTAAAAATAGGCAAAACTAAGCTGCATTTTAAAGCCACACACAAAAATGGTGAGATGGTTTTCCACAGGAACACTAGAAAATAGTTATCAGAAAAATGAGGGTACAGTTGGCCACCAGGGTTGAAGGAAGGGCTTTCTATAGGGGAGATGAACATGATGGTTTTTCGGGGTGCTGAAAGTGATAAAGGTGTTACATTATAACTAATTTTGTAACTCTGATTCATGTATGCTATATGTTACATTTCATCATAGTTTTTAAGTAAACATAGAACAAAGAGGCTATATTTGACCTGTCTCCTTCTTCCTCTCCATTGAACACCCTGTTTCTATCTTATTCTTTACAGCAACATTTCTTGAAATAGCTGTCAATATTCACTGTCTAATTTCTATATTCCTGTTTCCTCTCTAATGCATTTCAATCGTGTTTTGCCACCATCACTGGTCTTACCAGGTGAAAATGACTCCGACACTGCTAAACCCAGAAGTTAGGTCGGTGTACATCTTCTCAGTGGCAGTTGTCACAGTTGATGGTTTACTTACTCCTCTTTTTAGTTCTTTGTTCATTTGACTCCCTGGACATGAATCTCAACTGGTTTTCCTCTACGTTTCTGGCCATTCCTTCTCTGCCCCCTTGTCTGTGTATCTTCATCTCTTATAGTAACATTTTTATTTCTAGATGCCTGATCCAGGAATCGAATCCCGGGTCTCCCGCATGGAAGGTGAGCATTCTACCACTGAACCACCCGTGCACTGTCTCTTGATCTAAAAGTATTGGAGTGGCCCAAGGCTCAGCCCTGGGACTTTTTCTCTTTTCCATATCTTCTAACTTCCTAGATAACCTCATCCAGTGTCATGACCTTAAATGTTATCAAAATCTAAAATTCTCCCCCATTCCACTGTTCTGAATTCTATGCCTATATATATCCAACAGCCCAGTAATAGGTCCTCCAGCCACACACAGCAAACAATATATGTAAAACTAAGCTTCGCATCTCTCTTGTTCCCCAAAGCTACTCTCCCCATAATCTTCCCTGTTTCACTAAAGGCAAATTCATTCTTCCAGAAGATCAGGTCAAAAAAGTTTCAACCTATGATCTCAACCTTTGTAAGGAATCAAAATGTGACCACTTCTCACCCCCATTGTCACACCTTCCCCCCAACCTCTATTAGCTCTTCCCTGAATTCCTGCAGTAGCCTCACTAGGTACCCTGATCCTGTCCCTGCTCCCATCAGTCTATTCTCTATCCAGGAGCTACTGTGACCCTGTTAAAATATGTGCCAGTTAATATCTTCCCATCTCACTCAGAGAAAGCCAAAATCTTCTCAATGACCTCCATAATCTTTCTGCCACCAGTTCCCTATAACTCTCTGACCTTGTCTCTTACTGCTTTCACCCTCGCTCACTTATTCCAGCCATTTTGTTCTCATTGCTGGTCCTCAAACCTGACAGACAGGCTTAGGGCCTTTGCACTTATGGTTCCTTCTAGAATGTTCTTTTCCCAGCCATCAGCATGGCTCCTTTCCTCACTGCTTTCAGGGAATTTGCAGAACCACCTTCTTAGTGAGGTCTTCTACTTCACCCTAACTCAAGTGTTAGACCACCCCCCGGCCACTTTATACCCCCTTTTCCTGCTTGCTTCCCCCTTAGTCCTCAATACTGTCTATGAACTACCCTACACATATCACTTCACTATCTTATTTATTAGAAATCTCCCCTATTGAAATGTAAATGCCATTGAAGGAGGGTATTTAAAAAATGTTTTGTTCTCTATTCCTAGTACCTAAAAGACTTTCTGGCACATAGTGGATTTCCGATAAATATTTGGTGAAAAAAAATATATAACTTGCTTGACTAAATCGCCACTAAAAGTAACTCTTTCAGGTCTCTCAAAGCATTTGAATTGAGTGCATTATTCCTGGAAGCAGTTGGGACATCTCTGCAGCAGCCCAGCTTTAGGCTGGAGCTTTCCCTTCACAGTGCCCCGTCCTCCCCCTGCCGCCCCATGAGACCTTGAGTTTCTTAAGAAGCAAGAATGTCCTCCCTTCCCCTTTGACCTTTGGTGATTGACATGAGGACTGAATTGGGCTGCCTTGGTTATTTTTGGATTGCTTCTTTGAATTGACTCCATATTGAGCATGGACCAGGTGGAGTCCAGATTTAGTTTTAAATCACAAACACAACTTAAAGATATTTCCTATCCTCTTCTTGTTCTGCTATGTAGAAGGAGGAAGATAAACTCTGGAGGATGTATTTCCAAGCCTGTATCTGATCATTGGAATGCTAAGCCCTGGGCGGCAGAGGCGTAAGAGTGAGGGGTCATCTGGAGGGGGATGAGCTTCTCCCTCCCAGTTCTGTCAAAGGCTGATCTCAGTCACAGCTAAGGTCAAAAGGCCTGGAAAGGCCCTAGAAATGGAATGGGACAGCCCAGCCATGGTGGTGATGGAGTCCTAGGAAATCTTGACTGCTCCAGGAGCTCAGCTTAGATTGAGACCAGGCACTTTGCCTACAACTTTTTAAAACATTTTTTATTATGAAATGTAGCATATAAACAAAAAAAAAGTGATAAATTTCAAAGTATATTTTGACAAGTAGTTTTAGAACAAATTTCAAAGTATGGTATGGATTACAGCACCACTATTTCAGGCGTTTCCTTCGAGGTGCTCTAAGACGCTGGAGACTAAAAAGAAATATCAATATAATGATTCAGCAGTCACACTCAGTTGTTAAATCCTGTCTCTGATACAACTCCTCCTTCTCCACCTTCTGGGGTTATTTGGGCAATGGTCATTTTAACTTCATGTTGAAAATGGGTGTCAGCGTTATGGGACAGGAGGATGAAGCTGCTTGATGCTCTTGGAGAGACTGATAACTCTGGGTTTCAGAGCTTATCTGACCGAGGAACCATCTGGAGATCATAGATTTCTGAAAAATAAACCTAGTGAAAGAAACTTTTACAGAGTCTCAGACAGAGCCCTGAGTATTCTTTCGGGTTTACAGGAATACTATTGTTTGGAGGTTGGCATACCACGGCAATTAGCAATATCTAGCTGAAGTTTGCATACGAGTAGCCTCCAGAACAGTCTCTCAACTCTATTTGAACTCTCTTAGCCACTGATGTCTTATTTTTTATGTTTATTTTCCCACTTTTGGTCAGGTACTGGCTTTCAATTTTATGCAATCAGAAAAACAGATTCTGTTACAAGAAGTGACATATCACATGTAGTTCTAATTATCAGCATTTTGCAAAATAGACCATGTTCTCTGCTAAATAAAGAAGTGGAAGTTGTCAGTCTTTAGGTGAACTTTTCCAAAAAAAGTTTGACTTGCAAGCTTAGACATACATGTTTAGGAAGGGACATTTATGAGCTCCAACAGCTGGGCTTTTTTTTTCTCTATTGGATGCATGATCTAGGAATTGAACTCAGGTCTCCCACATGGAAGGTGAGCATTTGACCACCGAAACACCCATGTACCCAGCTGAGCTTTCATAGAAATCCTCTGGGCTAGACTTATCGAAGCTTCTTTCTCCTTCTCGTTAACAAGAGAAGTCTGGAATTAGCCTCATGCATTTCGTGAGGATGAATACCTCCAAACTTTTATTTTCTGGGAGTCTGTCATAACTACAAATGTTCTCAAAACCTGTGAGATTAATTTCTCCAAGTTGCCTGACATCTTGTGAAATAACTGAAAATAGATACAAAGGTGACTTGAAGACTTGTGGAGACGGGTAGGGGAGCTGCTATCCTAGCCACGTCGGAGGGCAGAGGAGGTGGTTTGATGGAGAAGGCATCAGCACAGGTGGGTCCGGAGGGCTTGGAGTTGAGCCTACTACCCAGGGAAGCTTCTGCCTATCCCATGGCCTTCCAGCCTGGGATACTCACCCATACTGCAGGAAACAGCACTCTATCAACCCAGTTGGGGGACCCAGGGGCCTCCAGCATAGGGGACACCCCGACTGACTCAGCAGCTCATCCTTCTGTTAGGGGTTGCTACTGACCTGCCCAGGTGTCCTTGTGACTGAACATATTTGCCTCTTTGGCAACTGGGAATGAGATTTGTTCTGATCTTAAAAAAGGTAAATATTGAGGAGGAAGAGCCCCAGGAGACACCCTAGAAGAAGGTCCCGGACAAGGCTGCAGACACAAACGCTGGAGCGTAAGCCTGCCGAGGTGTCTCGAGAAGGACAGCTGGCGTGGCTCCCCTCCAAGTGCCCTGAGCAGCTGGTTGAACGGTTCCTGTCGCTTTGCTCTAGTAGCTTTCGCTCCCGCTGTCCATAGCTGTAAATTATTGTGAGTAAAGTCTCAATGTTCCAATCCCAGAAGCGTTTTTCATGAAGCCCCTGAAGAGAATACAACGGGCCTCCCTTTCCTCAGAGACGAGTCTAACCGCCACCTTCCAGTGAGGGCCTTTCGGTCCACCAGAGTCCAGGAAACGACAAGGGAAACGCTTTCACACTATCTCAGTCACCTCAGGAGGACTCATATGGCTCTAGATTTCCAATACGGCGAAAAGCTCAGGCCCAAAGCCCCTCTTCTATAGGCACTACAAAAACATAACTTCCTCAACCTTCCAGCCCCTTTGTAGACATGATCTGAAAATGTGCAATTTGGCTTCAGTGAAAAGGGGAGATAGAGAAGATCCAGACACTGCCACTTGCCTAAAATAATACAGTGAATCCCATGAAATAAGAAAGAAAACATAATTCTCAGGCTTGCAGGCCAGTTTTCGATCCATGAAAATATTTCCCTTTTCTTATTAAAAGAAAGGGATGAATTACAACGAATCCTCATGATACTGTGAAGTCTTACTTTGCCAACTGTATTGCTCTATAAAAAAGCACGATGGATTGTCTCAAGTAGAGAACTTGCCAATTTTGAATGTATTTATAGAAGATAAATTACACGGATTCCTCAGGTGAAAAATATTTTGTATACTTAAAGCCTGGTGAAATTTTTATGTATTCATATAAGATATTTTCAATTTTCTATCATTCATTCAGCATCATATGCATAAATGACTATGTCGGAACTCCTTTCCCAAATTGTTAACATTCTCCTTTTAAAAGATGCTTGAATCTGTGAGCCATGACTGGAAGAGAGGGCACATTTACAAATTTAGCAAAGAATTGAGAAAAATAACCATCAAAAGAGAAAAAATTTTAAATCAAAAGACTGTTTTGCAAAACCTACATGCAAATAAATGGATGTTAATACGAGGTTTTGGCCCAAGGAATTTTTTGCCCTGAGGAAATTTTTTAATAGAAACATTTTAATCAGAGTTATGAGTATTAATGAATTAATTGTGCAGTATTATCTAGAGTGATTTCTGTTAGACAATTATAATTCTTAGTTCAATTTGCTATGCATCAAAATTGAACATTTTAAAGCTTTTTTATATTTTGTTTTACTGATATTGGCTCCTGCTATTATAAATTTTTCTTTTGTAGCCATTATCCACTATTTCCATTAAGTCCAATTTTCCTCTAAAATTGGGAACAACTAAATTTTGGCAGTAAGATTTTTTCTTTCCAAATTTTATCAATAACAACCTTTACTTTGGGCAGTTTTAGTCACTGTCAGTTTAATTTTGTATTGTTTTTTCCCTACAAATATTATTAACTACGAATTGGGTGAAAGGTTTGAATGATTTTGGATAATCCATGAAAACATTTTGAGCAAGTGTTTTGGTGAAAGGGAGAGGGAGAAAAAAATGGAAAGATAAAAAGAGAAAACGGAGAAAGGAGTTGGAGAAAATAAGAGATTCCAAGTCTTAGATTGAGGGGGACAGAACAGCTGTAGGTGAGGTTAAAAGTCTTTGGGTTTAAAAGTACAGTGAAGGGGATGTCTCACATATTGATGGAAAGGTGGGATTGAGCCCACTCCATGTTTTGAGAAGAACATTCTTTCTTTAACTTTTGTGATAACATATTCTCTTGCTCGTCTTCCTGCTTTTACAGTCACTTCTCACTTTCCTTTGCAGGCTCATCTTCTTCTACCTAGAAATTTAGTGTCAGGATTCCTCAAGGGTAACTCCTACTGTCTCTCTTCTACCTAACACCCAATTTACCACAGGTGAGCGCATTCACATCCACAGCTACAAGTAGAAGTGATTTTACCTGACATATCTCACTCGAATGGACTTAATTCTCTTCATTCTCACCAGTGTCACCCTGCTCAGAGTTTCTCTGGCCATCTCTCACCCAGACCCTAAAATAATGCCCTGGGTGGTGCGATGTGTGATGGTGACTCAGTGGCAGAGTTCTTGCCTGCCATGCCGGAGACCTGGGTTCGATTCCCGGTGCCTGCCCATGCAAAATAAGTAAATAAATAAATAAATAAAATAATACCCTAATGTCCCTCCTGACATTTAGTCCTGTTCCATCCCTACCTGTTTCTTCTTCCCAGGGCAGAAAAACAATCTTTTCAAAAAGTCCCCTACAAAGACTCCCATTATACATATGTTAGAAAAAACACTTGTGGGAATAATGAACAAACCTTTTCAAAACTGGATGCAAACTGACATCCAAGATTTCCAACAAGGCCCAAGCATGAGAGACATGAAGAGAAGTACACCAAAGCACTTCCTGATCAAATTGCTTAAACTAGCCATTTTTTCTTGTTAGCCATAATGATCTTTTTATTTTACTTTTATCACTTTATCAGAGCCATATTTAAAATTTGCTGAACACAAATAGCACCTTTGCCCCTATTATTATTTATAACTGCTTCTTAAATTAAAATGTTTCTTGGAAAAAAATAAGAAGGTGAGTTTTCCTTTTTAAACAGCTGCCTCTAAAGATGAGATCTGAAGAAGATAAAGATTAATTGAGAGTAGTAACAGTGAGAAACTGGGAGCATGAAAATTGTGAGAGAGAAATGAACCATTTCAGTTTTGTGCTGATTCATTCATCTCAGCAGGAGAAGCGATAGACTAATAATTTTAGACCTAACTTCCTAATAGTCAGAAATGATATCTATAAAAGGCTTTGAGTATTATCATCTCTGTGATTTGAAGGTGAGTATCTTAAGCATCAGATGATGTGTGATACTTTCTACATTAATTATCATATTAAATCTTGAAACAAACCTACTAGAGAAGGTACGATTATCCCCATTTTTTCAGATGAGGACATTGAGCCTTGGGGTGATTCAGAATCTTGCTGAAAGTAAGACAACTGAAAGTGTCAACGTTTGGATGAAAATCCACATCCATCGACTTCTGAGCATCTACTTTGCTCTAGAGACAATATGTATTGGATTGACCCAGTACAGGCGTGCTTTCTAGTGCTTTCTTTGGTCTAACAATTATACAATTTTCTAGTATGTATGAGAAACAAACCATTTCGCTTTTGTGCTTATACAAAGCTCTATTCTCGAATAATTGGTTAAATTCAATTTGGATAGCAAAATTTTAATAGCAAATATTCTAGTTCAAGTTTTAGAAAGGAAGGCTAATGGCCCTCAAAATTAACCCAAGTATCACTACCTCTGTGTATTCACATTCCATTTCCTTCTTTACGTCTTATTCTTTATTTTATGGATCTCAAATGAGGAAAATGAATCAATTCCTGTTCTCTATTGGACTGAGCATCAGTCAGCATTCTTGAGGAGAGGCCAATTTATTTTCTGATTTTAAGCAAGGATCTTTTTTCATTTCCTCAGTTTGGATACTCCTGAGGAGGAGAGTGAATCCATGTGTTGGTACAATATCTTCTGGAGTAAAGGAAGTAGAACAGATGGAAAGTATTTGATAGGAAAACTGTTTATCCTTTCTGGACAGCCCCAAGACAAAGCATTATTGGTGGATTGGTGGAACTTTTTCTTTGACATTTTTCAATAACTATTTCTCATCCCAGCTGCTTTTGTGCCATTTTATCATCCATGGATTATGGCTCCACTCCCTTCCAAGGCCAGGGGTATAGGGCTCTTTCTCTCTTGTCTCTGGCGTTATCAAAACCTGATTTCAGAAGAGAAAGCCTGCTCTCAGTTGATTAGTGTGAATTAAATAAAATATGCCATTACTCCTCCCCCCCCACAAATCTGGTTGGCTGGTGAAAAGTTTTGTCCCCTGTGTAAATAATTTAGCTTTCCACTAATTAAAGGATTGAGTGAGCGCACTAATGGTGGCACCTGAATACATCTGAAAAGCACATTCTCTTCCTGATTCCTTAGTGATTGAAAGCTGAGGGAATCGGAGGCTACTTACATCATACACTTATTCAAAATCTTAGTATATCTAAGAATATTGCCCTTGAGCTTTCCAAGGGCAGGAGATCACATGGCACCCCATGCTGGGCCTCCAGAGCCTACATAGGCCAGCAGCACGTTGACCTTAATAGCATTAGGTAGAGGATCCAAACCCCTGGACCTAACAGTCCCTTTAAACAGCAGATAAGAGGCATCAATGGGATGCAGCCTCTCCTTACAAATGGAGCAAGATGATGTGCAGGAGAAGTATACTGCAGAGACATTCCACCAGGCTCCCTTTGCTTCCCTTATGCTGAGAAGAAAACATTTGCGCCATCTCCTGAATGTTGATGCCTAGATCAAATGAGGATGGAAATCTTTGATTCTAAATGACCCTAATGTTGTGGCCCCAAGGAAGTATTAGATGGATTCACACCGTCTCTTTAACACATGAGGATGATCCAGGAAAATGGAGCCCCAAAGAGAGGGGATCTGAGACTTTTGTGGGAAGCACGCGGGAGACTTCAAGGGGAATGGGCTGTACTTCTTTCAATGCTGTGACAACAGATGGGCTTGAGCAGTGCAAGCTGAGAAATGATGAGGGTATGTTAATTGCACCCTAAATTCGATCAAGGTACACTTGCTAATTGTTCCTGGTTTCTTTACATATTATTCTATTACTCAGTTACTTTGCAAAGGGGGAGAGGTGTTGTGCTATAAGGAAAATCTGGGACATATCAATGAGTTCACACAGCATTCTCATAACATATGCCCTAAGGGTTGGACCAACACCTGAGTTCAATATCTCTGAAATCCCTAGAAAAAAGTGAGTTCTTAGAATCTCTGTCTCAAAGTATATTTATTTGTTTGTTTGAACAATAAGCACTTGTAGCTTATTGTTGGCCAAAAACAATTCTCAATGATTTCAAATATTAATTTATTCAGTCTTCAGAACCACTTAATGAGGTAGGTGCTATTATTATAGGGAGCCCCAAGGTTTGAACTTTATCTTGCTCATGTAAAAATCTTGATAAATCCCTGTCAACTCCAGGAATGGTTGTAGATTTTTCCACAATTCTTGGCTTGAGGAGTGATCAAAATGCTTCTTCTCTGATCTGACCTTGAGAAAGATGCAAACCATCTGTATGAGAGTTGTCTTACCCAGCTGTGGTTTGCTGTCATGACTCTCATCCGTACCTCCCTTCAACCCTCAAAGCTTCCCCTTTAATGTTGTAGAGGACTTTAGCAGTCAATCATCAGTGGTCTGTATCATCCAATGTCTTACTACTTTTGGAATCCTCTTTTGGTGGCTCTGAAGTTGTGAGCAAACCTTGTCAAACGAGGTCTATATATCTATATTTCCATCCAAATGCAATTTTGTACTAAATCACACCTCCAGTAGAGGAGACCAGAACTGTTTGCAATATCCAAAACTTAGAGAACCTTATCTAACACCTTAAGTTTCCCAGGATCACTTGGCAAATAGCCACATAGTACTATTTCAGTACAAACACTATTTAATCCTCAGCAATCCATTGTAAATCTCAAAGCTCCCGTCGGAGCATCATGTGGGGCAGTGGCAGACCCAGGATGCAAGATGTCAGCCACCAGGGGCTCAGAAAATTTACGAAAACTGAATGTACCGCCTTAGATAGAATGCAAACAGAAATACCCAGAAGCACTCCCTTTATAAGATTTGTAACAAAAATTAAAGGGAATGGAGTCAATAGTTCTAATGGAGTGGTGGACCCAAGATTCATATTAGTGCTAGCAAAATGGCAGAATTCATATAGCATCAAAGTTGTCCTACGACAGTTTCAGCAACTCACGGGCCTAAAGAAAATATGAAACTCCTTCGGTCACCTGAAAGACAATGTTAAAACAATTAATAAAATAGAAAAACCACAGGCCCTCCTCCTACCCCATTTTATTTAAGCAGTCTTCATTTTCCACATTAGTAAGTTTTCTAGCTACATCTCATAGACCTCAAAGTACTGGAAAGGAAGCTCCCATTCAAAGGCATTTTATATTAAGATACCGTAAATAATATTCATTTTTCGTCCATTTGAAATATATAAATTGTGCTGTAACAACAACAAAATAAAAACATGTCCATTCTCTTTCCAGTAACAAGGTCAACCCATAGGGATAATATTTCTCAGTATTTCTCACAGGAGTTCAGAAAGTGGATTTTTTTTTTTTGTTTAGTTGTTTTGCTTTTATGACTGGAGTAGATTGAAAAAGTATGGTCACAAAAGTTTGCAGCTCTTCCCATCAAAAGGCAAAGTCTATTTCTCCACCCCTTGAATCTAAGCTTTGTCCAGTGACTTTGGCCAACAGATCACTAACTAACATAATGTAGCATTATCTTGACAAGTGCTTTTCAATTGGGATTTATCTTCTCTCACTGCCTTTGAAACCCAGCAACTAGGTGAAGAAGAAAGGGCTGGTCTGCTAGTTTCTGGACACATTGGGCTCACATGTCACCCAGCCAACTGCTAAACATGGAACCGGGTCAGCCAGGACAAAGGGTAACCATGCTGATCAGCTGCACAAGAGAGCCACAGCAAGGCTAGTAGAAGAACCACCCAAATGAACTCAGTTCTGCGATTTGCCAAACCACAGAATTACGAGCTAATAAACGTGTTGTGTTAAATCACTATGTTTTGGGGTAATATGTTACCCAGTAAAACCTAAATGAGGCAATGACGATATAAAGAAATAAGCGTAATTACATCCTGGGGAACATGCCTGAGAACCATATGCTGAGAGTGTCACATGGTTTTCATCCCAGTGTTTCAGATTATGTCGATCACCTTATTAGTTGTAGTCAATATTTAAATAAACTATGAGAAAAGAGCATCTGTTCTAAGTGAAGATAAATGAAGTTCTGGCTCCGTATACAAATAAGGGTTAAATTGGGGAAAATTGAATCATAACGAGGCATATAACTCTTACAAGAAATCAAGACCATAAGGTCATCACATTGATGAAATGTAGTCAGGGTGGTTTTATAGTGGGATTTGAGCATTAATCATAAGGAACTGATATGTATACTTATGTTTTACATATTCATATACTTAAATAATATAATAAAACACATTTAAATAATATTAAAGTAAGATAATTTAATTTTACATGGGAATTTATGCCAGTTTTCCTTTAAAAGCAGTTCATACCTTAGTCAATATTGAGAAGCATTGCTATATTGTGCAAAAGTTAACTCAGGGAAGGGAGCAAAGCCAAGAGGTCCGTGGATGGGGCTAAGACCAGAGTTCCCTCAGCTACATTTCCTCTTTATGTTGGGTCTGTCTTAGTTTCTCAGTGGCTTTTAGAGTTGAAGAAGCAAAATCTAGTGCTTATATCTGCTTTTGTCAGCTACTGATTAACAGATCATACCTTCAATATGACCAGTTTTTTTCTACCTCTGTTAGATTTCATGGTTCCCACTAAATCCAATATTTGCCTCATTCACTTTACAGTTAAAAACTGGATTTTCGTGGCTATCCATCATGGTGTTCTAGATTCTTCTTTTCCCCAAAACTCCCATGATGCATCAGGCCCTGTGCTGTAGCACCTGCCCGTCGACTCTCCCTCCAGTGTTCACCTCTGACCTGGCCCAGGGACAGGGGTCCCCATGTCTGCCCACTTCCCTCAGCATCGATGGGCTTCTCTCCATATTGTCCAAATCTCAGAAGCAACTGGGGTTCTCTCCAGTTCCTCAGGACCACCGTCATATTGAGGACAAGGCGTGGGTTCTCCTCCTTTTTGAGGATAAAGCGTTTCTTTTCACAATCCCAGACATTTGTTGTGATCCTTCCTTGACCTTCTATACCTCCCTCCAATCTGGATTGTGCATGGTTCATGCCTTCCTGACAATGCCCTCAGCTGGTCCCTCCCCAACATGTACCAACCTCTTTTCCTTCCCTGGGCCCCTTCTGACCTCAGATCTGCTATTGCTCGCAATTCTGGACACAGGCCAGGCTGATTTTGTGCCACTTTTGCATCTCATTTTATGCCAATACCTCACTTTAAGACATGCTTTAGATTTTCTTCTGTGGAGTCCCTGAAGTAATGAATATGAAGCCAGCAAATCTGGGTTTTCCAAACTAACCAGTGTTCAAAAAGTCCTGCCCATCTCCCCTTGCGGAACAATCCAGCCTAATGTCTAATTCAGACCTAGAGTTGACCTCTTCTGGTTCTCTTGGGCATCTGAGGTATCTCACCTCCTCCAGGCCCTACTTAATAACTGACCCATTAGGGCAGGATGACCATATGATTTATTGGCCAAATCAGGATACTTTGAGCGTGAAATGGGGTGCTATTGATAATAGGCATAAATGAAGACATAAGGTCACCCTCAGAATAGCACATCGACCCTTATTTCCCAGCCTCCTTAACACCTAATTTCAGTATTTCCTTTGCAAGTGACCAATAAGTATGAGCACAGCCTTCCCTGATTATCCAGCTCCTCCTCAAATCTGTCTAAATTCTCTGCACAGACCTGCGTCATTATCACAATCATGAGGATGGGAAGAATCTCAGTTACATTTCTGAATTGAGGCAAAATTTATATAAAGTGAAATGCACCTTTCTTACTTGTGCAGTTAAGTGACTTTTGACAACTATATATGCATCTGTGTAACCCACACACCCGTCTCAATCCACCCATACAATTCCTTCATATCCCCCCCACTCAGTCTCTGCTCCATGGACAACCTCAGTTCTGATATCTCTCAGCATAGGATTGCTCTGCTTGTTTTGAAATATTTGGTGATTTTCTAGATCTTTTCTCTTCATTAATTTCTAATTCATTTCTTTTGTGATCAGAGAGCAAATTCTATGCAATTTAACTCTTCTGAAATTTATTTTGCCTTACTTTATGGCCCGGCATCGGGTCTTTCTCAGGAAAAATTCCACGTGCACTTGAGAGGAATGTGTATCCTGCAGTTATTGGATGCAGCGTCCTATAGATGCTAATTTATTCAACTTGTTTGATAGTTCTGTTCCAATAATCTATAGCCTTACTGATATCTTTTTAATTTTTTCCATCTTGTCAGACTTTACTCGTAAAGAAGACCAGCTGTTCCTGAAGTTTAAGGTTCCTAAGTAAATCAACCAATAAAATTTCCATTCCCTGTGCTATATTTATTTACGTTAGGCTGTAGACTTATGCCAGATGTTAGTCATGTCTGTTGGGAATGCATACAAAGAGACGGCCAGCATTCAAAACGTCCAAACCCTGGCCAGGCTGCCTATCCAGGCTGTCATCTTCGTGAGTAGATGTCTGGCCCCTGCTGTTCACAACTTCACCCTCTAGAACCCTTCCAAAGGGGTGAGTCACACAGGGGTCAATAGCTAGGTGGGAAGCCGAGTGCTCGTTTATAAATGGTTCAGCAAATGCCTGGCTACCTTCTTCCCTACCGCACACAAAACGCAGGCTTCTCTGGTTCACACTGTGTTGGAATGTGTGGCTTGGGAGGCCCCAAGTGAAGCCTCCTGCACCCCACCTCACACCTCTGTGTCTATAGAGCAGACGTCACGTCTGCTTGACCAGCTGGGAGCGCTGACACAAGCTGCCTGGTATGCTTCACACCCAGGAAGGAAGACTTTGAAAGGCTAGGGAGAAGGCAGTAGGTGTGGGGACTGCCTATCCAACAGTGACCCCACTGAGCTAAAATGTTGCCCAAAGAGAGTGAGACTCCAACCAGGCAGCTGACGCCTCCGTTCTTGGAGAGGAGCTAGCGGGAGAATGGAAAAGGGAACGGACACCTCCACAATGGCTGGAGGGCCAGAATGCAGTGCCTCTATGGGCCAGGACGGAAATGTGGGAAAAGTAAGAAAGTGGTTAGCCCCCCCCAGCCCCCCTAAACTCCCCTGGTTCCGGGGAGTCACTGGGCCTAACACCAGCTAGTCCACAGTCGCTGGTAGATCTGAGCTTCCTTCTGGGATGAGCGCCCATCACATCTCAGACTGCGCTGCACCCCGCTCCCTTACATCAGCTGCTGGCATCAAAGCTCTCATTCTGGAGTGCCTACGTGAGGATGCTTTAGTGATTGTCCTCAGAACCATCTGGAATAAGTTAAAACAAATATTCATTCACTTTATGTCCAGATTTTACTCCAGGCCAAAATTTTGCTCCTATTTTCTTTCTCAAATTATTCCTTGCCACATAACTCAATATACGTAGAGTTGAACTGGCATTCACCCCTCAGTGCCCCGCCTCCCACCTTCTCAGCCTGCTTCCTACTCCACACGTGCTGTGGCAATCAGCCCAGAGCAGGTGTCATTGCTTTCCCTGCACTCCCATATTGCGGTTACTTGGCTTTCTGTCCTAGGGCTGTTTTGGCCAGTGTGTGGTGTGAGTAGGAACCTGACTGGCACTCATCATTGGCTAAACCTTGGCCAGTGGGGAGTGGGAGCTGATCAGTAATGCCCCCTCGCCATCTTGCAAGCAGACCATGCCAAGGCTCATTCTACTGGCTTTCCAGATGATTCTAATCTCAGCTGCCATGGTGGTGATCAGCTTAGAAATCTCCTCTTGTATTGACTTCCTTGGCACTGGTAGGGAGTAATCTGCAAGGCTCTCCTCACTTCTGACACGAGCTCAGAGGTCAGGGCTCCCCAAGGCCACACTTACTGTGACTCCAGTTCTAAGTTTGGTGGTTTCCAAGGGTTTGATAATTCACTAGCAGCACTCAAACTCAGGAACTCAGAAAAAGCTGCTATACCCATGGTTACAGTTTATTCCAGTGAAAGCTACAGATTAAAATCAGCCAAGAGAAGAGATACGTGGGAAAGAGATATGTCCAGAAAAATTCCAGACCTGGAGCTTCCAGTCATTTCTCCTTGAGAAGTCACGGAGAATGTTACATGGATTATGTTTCCTATAATGCTGAATGAGCAATTACTAATTTCTAAAACTTAAATGAAAACTCTCTACATATGGTACCTCTTCTACTTAGTACTTTAACGCCCATGTTAATTAGCCAAATTAATCCCACTTGCTTATAGTAATAAATTGCATTATTCCCATTTCACAAGCCAGGCACAAGAACAAAGCTCTTTGCCCATGGGTCCTACACTAAGTGTGGGGGAGGTTTGGCGTTAGAACATGTTATGTTCTTGGCCAAGGGCAGTGCCGTTCCTTTTAATCATCTTATTTCAAAGCTAATTGAGCGAGCTCATGCTTTTCCAAAAAAAATACATCCTGAAAGTTTCAGGTGTAAGAAATACATCAAAAGTTCTTATTTCACTGTTCTTAGGGTTTTATTCACTATAATTCAAGTTTGAAAATTGTTCTTATTTTTTTGTACTTCATGATTCAGAAGCTCTGCTGCCTGTGACACGGATGATTTGCCCAAAATTAGTCCCATGCTTTCATTGTAAAATACAATTTAATAAAAAGTAAATGAAGAAGATAAAGCATGGGTCTATTTTAAAATGTATTTGGTGGCATGGAACTTAAAAGAAAAGACGTGAGTTTTCATCCTGGATGATGACAGGATAGGACCCATTGCTTCTCATCAAGTGTGAGTATTTTCGAGAGGGGCGAGCACAGCATGTGAACACACAGCAATGCGTGGCAATGAGGGTGGCGCATTCCATGGAAAGCTCTTGTACTGGGCGAGCAGCTGGATTGTCTTGAAGAGCGGCGAACAGTAAAAAGGGTAAAGTGCTGAGGAGCTGAGTTCAGTCCATTTCCAGTGGTTTCTAAGTCATCTTCAGAAGAAGCACGGTCTAATGCAAATATCCCTTGAGATCCTGGGTAGTGGTGGTTCCAGTGTTTCCAGATATGATCGGCTCCTCCTGGGTTTTTTACATTCATGATGACACCGGGGAATGGTGGGGCTTTTATGCTGAAACCTGGGGTTGATACGGTACTCTCAGGGCTCTCAGTGCCGAGCTTTGACAACAGACCGGCCTTGCAGATCCCAGGCAGCCTGTGTAAACCAGGTCACATTCTGGCCCTGCAGGTCCCTTGCAGCAAAGTGCTTGAAAACACAGATAATCCAAGTGTGAGAATGCCTCAGTTACCTGGAAATCAGACCTCAGACAGCCTAAAGCACCCAGAAAGGCTCCAAACATGGGGGAGAAAAGCAGTATCTCTCTTCAGGCCAGTTTTTTGGAATCACTCTGTGAATTCAAACCCAGAAGGAAGAATATTCCATCGATAGGGAGACCTTGGGATATTAGGACTCCCTCATCTTTTGGGGACAAAATAGCACCTATGTGTTCTGCCTTCTCTCTTGGAGAATAGCATGTGGAGCAGAATTTGAGACAGCTTCCCATCAACTCTTCAAGCTTGCTGAACTCTAATCCATTAGCATTCTTCAGCCCTTTCAGAACTGAGATGCCTTTTACTAATTGTTCTAGTTTTCTAGCTGCTGGAATGCAACACACCAGAGATGGATTGGCTTTTAATAAAAGGGGATTTATTTCATTAGTTCTTCAGAGGAACGGCAGCTAACTTTCCACTGAGGTTCTTTCTCATGAGGGAAGGCACAGGGTGATCTCTGCTGGCCTTCTCTCCAGGCCTCTGGGTTCCAACAGTTTTCCCTGGGATGATTCCTTTCTGCATCTCCAAAGGCCTGGGCTGAGCTGCGAGTCCTAAGATGAGGTATGCTGAGCTGCTTGGGCTGTGCTATGTTGTGCTCTCTCATTTAAGCACCAGCCAATTCACTCAAATGTCATTCATTGCAGCAGGCACACCTCCTAGCCGACTGCAGATGTAAAAGCCCCACCATTCCCTGGTGTCATCATGAATGTAAAAAACCCAGGAGGAGCCGATCATATCTGGAAACACTGGAACCACCACTACCCAGGATCTCAAGGGATATTTGCATTAGACCGTGCTTCTTCTGAAGATGATTTAGAAACTGCTGGAAATGGACTGAACTCAGCTCCTCAGCACTTTACCCTTTTTACTGTTCGCCGCTCTTCAAGACAATCCAGCTGCTCGCCCAGTACAAGAGCAACAGATGAGGTTCACATACCATTGGCTCATGCCCACAGTAACAGAACTAGGTGCCTTCACCTGGCCAAGTTGACAACTGAATCTAATTACCACACTAATTCACATTACGCTTGGATTCTTCATTGCTAAATATGGGAAAGGAGAAAAACAAGCCCTTCTCATGAAAACTGTTTCACTGCTGCAATGCCTAAAAGGCATGTATATAAACTGAATATTGGGAAATGAACCTTAACTAGAAACAAAAGTCTTCCTCTCTGACACTCTCACACCAAGCTTGGCCACGATAACGGGGGCTGCAGCCACTTCAGTAGCCTTGGAATTGCCACATGGTCTCTGGCCACGCATGCTTGACCCACATGGAGCTCCAGTATGTGGGATGTCCAAGAGAGCTTTGTGGTCTAAGGTTTACCATTTGCTGCCCCTCCCTTACAAGAGTACCTGTCAGGAGAGGGAAACCATGGCTCTGAACCGAATGGGGACCAGCATCCATATTGGTTGATCACTGGCCACCCCTTCTATCCCTTCTTTCACCCCACTCCCAAAGGTGAAGCTCACCTCTGCCTGATCCTGCAGGAAGCTCTGGAGTTTGAGTTGCATCACAGTTTGCCCCACCTTGAGACAAAGAGGTGGGGGTTGTAGCTCCCCCCCCATCAGTCAGTAACTAGCTACTGGTGGTCCTGAGGAGCCAGGGATGTCAACTGTGAGGCTGCACAATTGCCCAAGGGCAGGTGTCTGGAGGATGCTATATGTGTTGCTGTTGGAGCAATGCAGGCAGCTGCTCTAACAGGCAAAAGAGGTGCTGGGGATGTGGGCAGGGCATCAGCTGCATCGGAGCAGTCTGAAGTAAAGGAATATGTATGAGCACTCTAATTAGGAATGTCATTCCAAGAAGCAAAGTGAAAGAATAGGAGCAGTGAGCAGGTAAGGAGGGAGAGGAAATGCAACGATCCATCTGCAAGTTGGCCACTTCAGGGAATGCCTGGTTTTACTCTCCATGGGACCTTTCTGAGAAGAGTTTTGGGATGCATCTAAGAATCCACCTTCTGAGAAGTGAAAGGGGCAGGCACGGATTCTTCATACCCCATGCCTGGCCAACCAAAGCTTGCTCCACAAGGCATCTGCTCTTCCGCACTTGCAGTTTGCATATGCACAGTCCCAAGTGAGTCCTGAGACACTTGTGCGCAGCTTGTCAGAGCCTGGCAAAAGTGGCTGCTGCAGCGGTGGCTGGAAGAAGAGGCGAGGTGGAGAGACTTGAAACCATACACAAGTTACTCAATACACATATTCTCTTGGTTTTTCTCATACTTGTTTGGCTGGCCTTTGCCAACCACCTTGTGGTCAGTTGAATCATATACCCCAACAAAGACATGTTCTTAACCTTAATTTGCAATCCTGCAGGAGTGAACTCATTATAAATAGCACCTCTTGGAGATGCTATTTTTAGTTAAGATCTGACCCAACCGAGTGAGGGTGTATCTTAATTAGGATTACTGGAGGCCTTATAAAAAAACACGGAAGTCACTGAAGCGAGAAAGGCAAGGCCATAACGCTGGGACAGACTACAGAAATGCAACTGGGAACCCCAAGGTTGCTGGCAGCCAGCACCAAAATGTAGAGACTCTGGGAGAAAGCAAGTCTTGCCGATGTCTCATTTTAGACTTCTAGCCACATGGGCTGATAAATTCCCTTGTGTAAGTCAACCCGATTGTGGTATTTGTTATAGCAGCCTGAATAACTAAGATGCTACTATCCTGGTTCCTTGCTCTTTACCTTATTTCTTCTAATCTTGGTCCAAAGCATTTCCTTTCCACTCTGCACCCTCTCTAGGTAATCTCATGAGCTTTCATAATCTTAATTGATATCTATATATTGACAACTTTGATGCAGAAGCCTTCAGCTCAGATCTGCTTTCTGTGGGTTTTAAGTTCATGCTACCAGTGGTCTGTTGGACATCACCGTTTGGTTTATATCAACAGTAAACTCATTACATGCATGATGTTCAAAACTGATTTCATTATTTTTCGGCCAAAGCTTCCAGTATTTCCTGCCTTAACAGTCAGTCCCACCTATATTGTTTTCCTGTGCCAGAAAATTGGAAGTTGACACAAATCCTTCGACCTTTATAGCCAATTAATCACCATATTCTGTTGATTCCATCTCTGAAGATGTCTCAAGTCTGTCCACTTTTGTCCATCTTACTGTCACCAACTAGGTCCCAGGTACCATCCTCTTTCTCCTGGAGCACTCTGGTTTCATCTAACTAGTCTCCCCAGGGCCATGCTTGCCTCCCAGAGTCCAGTGTCTGCACAGCACCCACATCACTCCTGGGCTTCCCATTACTTTCCAACTAAAGGCTAAGTTCTTCAATCCCACTTTCAAGGCCGTGCATGCCCACGCCCTGCTTTCCTCTCTAATGTCATTACCTGCCATTATCTCTAATGTTTCCTTTGTTCTTTATGCTCCAGACTCACTGTCTTTGCAAGTCCCCAGATGCATGTTCTTCCTTTCTGCCTATCATCCTATTTCTCCAATTGTTACGTGTCCCCACATAGAAAGCTGAGCATTTCTTATTTAACAAATCATTTTATCAAATGCTGCTATTTGGTCTTGCATGACTTCGATGTCATGCAAATAAAACATAACATAAAAACAAAAAACAAAAACTACCTGCCGCTAACCCCCTCTTCTTAGGTAGTCTTTCCTAATAATGCTCAACATTCCATTCAATTCTTCTATGCATGTGCAAATACTCACCCATATAAAAACTACCCGCAGAGAGACATGAAAACAGATGTCAGATGAGGTCACCTGTCCTTTGAGATTCGAGTAGTATTGGCGGGGCCTCACCCCACTTGCTGTGGGAAGGCCACGCTCCTGGCCAGGCTGGGGATCTGGGATGAGTTAACCTTCTCCCTGGTGCCCTCTGCCTTTTCAGGTCCACTGTCCAAGTTGGTTCAGGAATATTCGCTTTGCTCCCCTGAACATCCTCATGGGTTTTAATCCTGAAGCACAGAGGGTTGAGTTAGTTATACACTTTAGTTCACAGACCATCATGATTAACCATTAGCGGCAGCAGTTCATGCTGGGTTGCCCTCTGTCTGTCTGTCTTTCTATTGGTCTATCTATCAGCCTTTCTGCCTATCATCTCTCTCTCTCTCTCTCTTATTTATCTGCTGTCTCTATCATCCATATGTACCTATCCATCTGTCTCTCTCTTTATCATCTCTTTGTCATATGTATCTATCTATCTATCTATCTATCTATCTATCTATCTATCTATCTATCTATCTATCTATCATCTCTCTATCTCTCTATCTCTCTATCTATCCAGCCAGAGCCTGCCAGCCATACCCCCACTGATTCCTCTTTCTCCCTACCCCCATCTCTTCTTCCCCTTCCGGTTATTCAGACCATTCTTTTTCTTTTTCTAATCTATTTCTTATTGCTTGCACATGTTACTACAAAATGTATGTTTTTACATCATGTATAAATATATATATATATATATATTTGCATGGGCAGGCTCCGGGAATCGAACCTGGGTCTCTGGCATGGCAGGCGAGAATTCTGCCACTGAGCCACCGTTGCATCGCCCTGTAAACATTTTTAATTTGTATAAGTTGTGCTAAATATTTCACAACTTCCTTTCCCTGGTTTACACTCACCTGTTTTACTAAAACCTCACCTGCACAGGCATTTGTTGGATTAGCAGAATTACTAATCAGCAGACAGCTAAAGAACTTTTTATGTCCATGCTGCCTGGCCTTCTCTCTCCTTCCAAAGACTGACCTTTCCTGCTTTTAAGGTCTTGTCCCATGGTTCTCCTCAGAAGTGCCCATCCTCTCTTCTACTTGGAGTCAGGTGTATGCTGCATGTTTTATTACATATTTTCAAAGTCTCATCAGTGACTCGCTGAGCAATGGTCCATCTGGGTCTCTCGATATCAGTGGGAAGAAATGGCAGGTGTCTGGCAGATTCCCTGCTCCATTGCTCTCTCTCCCAATCTCTGCAAGCAGACGGGGCATTGGGGATTCCTCTCCCACAGAGGTGGATTTGTTACTTTTAACAGAAGGAATAAGTTGCAATTTTTGCACTAAATAACAGTCCCATCTCTCTGTTTTGCCCACACATGGAATTCCATTTTTTTCACAAAAACAAGAACTTGCAGTACATATGAGTTCTGTATTTAGAACCTACACGGTTCGCCGGCGCCTCTGGAGGCCACCGCAGGGAATCCGGTTCAATTAGACCAGAGCTGCAGTTTAATTCTGATAAAAGTGTCAATTGTGAGAGGTCGGTGAGAGAAAGCACACACTTTACTTGAGTTTTTTAAAAAAGGAGGGGGTGACTTTAGGCTGTTACATTTCAGAACTTTAGGACGAAAAGGTCTTTTGGGAAGAGTAACACAAATGTTTTGCCTTGTTTTTCCTCAGGTAGTAAGCAGACTTTTCCATATGAATGGCTAAAGGTATATACTAAAATCCAATTTTGCATAAATGGTTTTCTTTTTTGCATGGGCAGGCACCAGGAAATCCAACTCAGGTCTCCGGCATGGCAGGCGAGAGCTCTGCCCGCGGAGCCACCGTGGCCCGCCCACATAAGTGGTTTTAAAACGAATACACTGATTGCATCTGTGCCAAACAGGAGCAGAATGTGGCTCTGTCTAAAAGGAGAAAATGGCTGTCTGAAAGACAATGTGTGTCACTGGTCTCCGTGGGCTGAGCCCAGACCTGCCGCCTCTGGGCAGACTCTCTGGGCACCTGCCACGAGCTCCCAGCTGGGGGCCCTCTCTCCTTCCCCCCATCCCAGAGAGCCCTTATCCGCAGGCACCCCAAAGGAAGGCAGCGTGGCGTGTTAGTTACTAGGCTCATGCAGAACTTGAGCCAGAATGAGCTGTCACCAAGCTGAGGACAAAATGAGACCTGGAATCAAGGGTAATTCGTGGGAAAGGAAGAGGGTGAAAGGAAGGAGGGGGGTGGGAGGGCGGAGGGGGGTCAGAGGCAGACCTGGGTTCTGGTTTTCCTGACCAGGTTACCCCAAACTATCGCATGTACCCCCTTTAGTATCAGTGCATGACCTTCAATGCCAATCTTTCTACATCATAAGACTTAACCCTAACCCAAGCCTTAACACTGAAACGCCTTGTGATGCTTCGAACCCAACAGAAAGTGAGGCATGGAGAAGGCACCATTTTAACACCACGCCTTTGGACTTCAAATGGTTGTCAGGAAACCGGAATTTTAAATTGAAGGCTGAGATCATCTGTGCAACCGTGACCCAGTTGTTTGTTCTGGAAAACCTTTGCCTGTGAAAGAGAATGTAAACCAACAAACCACATCACTGTTTGCTCCAGGAATATCCTTACATCAATTTATCTGAGTCAGGTCTCTGCTCATACAGACAAAAAACCCCTCACATACAGGCAAATAGATTACTTCACAAGACAGATTCTAAGACGTTTCCCTTGCCTTGTCCACCCCAGTAACCCCCCACCACTGTCCCAGCCAGTCCCCTCAACTGCCTCAGCCCTGACCTCAAAGGCCTGGAAATACTCCACTTCGAACTTTCTCAAGGTCCAGCTCAAGACTTCTGCTCAAACTGGATTTCATCTAAGTCCTTTTCATGATCAGGAGTTTCTCTAAGCCAAATTTCCGTACGCTATTCAGAAAAATCGGGAATACAGTCTTCTCCATAGCTGACCCATGCGGAAGGAGTGTAACGGGAGCATCTTTCTGTCAATCCTGTACAAGGGAATGTTAAATGTAACTTAAATTCTGCTAAGGTAGCGTTGCATGCAGCACGGCCATGGCCGCCCCGGTTTGCGGGGTGGCAGAGCTAAGGGTTAGAACTGGCGGCAACTCCGTCTCCTCAGGGCGCCAAGGGCGGACGACACTCAGCAACTGCCAAGCCCCCCTTCAGCCTGACCAGGGTGCTAAACCACCCACCAGGCACAGACAAGCACGGCCAAAGCCTCTTCTGCCAGCACTGACTGGCCTGTATGCAACCCTCAGCCGGTGGAACATAAGGATAAGAACTTCTTAGACAGAAAGGTGAGAGTGAGGATACTTTTGGAGACAATAGTCTAGAATTGTGATTTCCCTTATTCCATCCACGGGGCACGGTGTTGTATCCTTACCCTCCTTCGCTTTAAGTCCAAAGAGTCACCTTCAAGCCTGAGCCCTGGATTTTGAGGGAAGCTGAGACTGCCAGTATGCAATTACTGCATGAAAATTCTCAAAGCAAGAGGCTAAGTGCACGCTGGCCTGCCTGGGTGGCAGAGCTAAACCAGCGTTGGCTGTGTGCAGGGCACAGTTCTGGAGTTGGGCAAACCAGGGTGTACGTGTGTGCCCTGAGCCCTCTGAGGGGCCCTTCTCACTGCTCCTCTTTTCCTTCTCCAGTCCTGGAAGAGCCACATTTAGTTCATTGATGGTGGCAGGAAAAGTAGAGGTGCAAAGAGGAGAAATGAAAAAGAAGTCGACCCCAATTTGTCCCTGCAGTGTGGGATTCCAAGCCCAAGCTTGTCTGAAAGAAAGGGAAATGTTTTTGGTTGTCAAGTCTTTGAGATTTTGACATTATTCTGCACTGAACTTTTTAATGCCTGGAAAAAGAGATTAGCCTTTTTTTTTTTTTAACCTAAAATGATTTAGAAGTCAATGAACTTTTGTCCCATGTTTAATACAGAGGCAGAAAGAGACAAGAGATCTACATTTCCAGGGGTCTTAGAATTAAGAATAAATTTTTATTTAGTTGTCCCTGCAACTGAATCCAATTCTCTCAATAAACTAGTTTCCAAAATTCTTAGAAAGAAAAAATGAAAACTTCTTGACTCACATAGCCCACCTAACCTTTTTTTTTTTGTTTTTGATCTTAGTTTTTGTTAGGATGTAATTCTGGGGGCCATATCCCCTTACGGAGTGTAATGATGTGTCTGCAGATGTTCTAAAAGATAAAATATTTCTTACGACTATTGGAAGCATTTAGGTGGCTGTTTGACTCTTTGTGTGTGTGCCATTTGGAAGAAGTAAGGAACCGTTTGACTAATTGACACTGCCAAGAGGTAGGGCTTTGGACAAATGAACTCTCCAAAGAAGCTGAGAAAGACTGGCCAGCAGGATGGATGGCAAGCCAAGAAGAGGCATGGGAGCCATGTGAACACACTCATCACAGAAGCCGTGTGGACTGGGTCAAGTGGCACAGAAAGGCTGTCACCGGGGGGACTGACACGGGCCTACTGCACACAGGCAGAGTGCTGCAGATGGGTACGGGGTGCGCTGGAGAGTGAATAGGGAGGATTCCGGAAGCAAGATGGACTGGGCTGATGTGACCCCCACACTTCCCACACTGCAAGTGTCCACAAGTGCAAGATAAGGGATGTATATGGTAATTGCATAGGCATGCTGCAAAGCCAGAGGGGGAATCTTCAGAGGCCCCAAGTGTAAAGAGAGCTGGAGGCTGAGATGGTGCTCTCCGGCTGACACCAGGTGTACCTGGATAAAAAAGCACGAGAAGAAGCTTGGGGCTCTGCACATGACCTTTCGGGTCGCACAGGACAGGAGACAGGAACTTGGACCCATTTGAGTTAGGGAGAGAACTAACTCGCCCTTAGAAAGCAGGAGTCCTGGAATGGCTGCCCCTTTTGTGAGGAGGAGACGGGACAACTCAAAGCCTTTTCTGTAGTTGAAGGAAAGCTTTCCCCGCTAAGAACGAATTCTCAAGCCACATGCCATGAGTCACACGACAACAGATTAGAATGTGAGTGACTTGAGCAGTACTAGAGCCCTCGGCTAGAAATGAGTGAAAGGACGGGTGTGGGTCCAAGAATCCTAAAGACCCTGAAAGAAATAACAACCTGAGCCAGCCCTGCTCCAGCTGAGGGTCTCAGAGACGCTTGTGGATGAAACCCAAGGTCTACTGACAATGAACTCACGAAGAAAGGGAATGAACTGCCACGTGGGAGGATCAACATGTGCAACAAGTGGTAGAATTTTCCATGGAGGAAGTAAAAATAATAGTGAAATCTGTTAAAGAGGACAAAATAGACGTATTTAAAATGACTACAGAGATTAAACTAGAAACCAAAGGAAAAGCCAATGGTTTGTCAAGGACCAAATAGACCCACTAGAGATGAGAAGTACAGTTATTTCATGGGAAAACTCAGTGGAAAGATTGGATAGTAGATTAGACACAAGTGACAAAAGGAGTTTGCAAACTGAAGGGCTTGAAGATACCATTTGGGACACAGCACAGAGAGATGGAGGATGGAGTGTATGAGAACAACAGTCTAAGAGAAATGAGGCTAGAATGAGAAAAATCACATATGCTCAGGCACACAGAAAAAGGGGGATAAAGCATCCATGAAAATAGAGGGGAAAGGAGGGAAGGAGAATCTCAATCAATAAAATAGAAGTTAGAAAAAGGTTCAGTCAAAATGAAAGTTAGTCAAAGATGCAAAGATGAAAGTACAAAATGTGATGGTAGAATTAAATGTGATTAGTAATAGTAATAAATGGATCAAATTCACTTTTGAAAGAGTCTCAAATCTTATTTTTTTAATTAAAATATAGCATGAAGAAAGAAAAAAATGTGCCAAATTCAGTTTCAACAATTTTAAAGAGATGTTTTACCAAACATGACAAGAAGGGATTAGCTCAGTCCTCCAAATTGTTCCAGAATCTAGAAAAAGTGAGGATATTTTTCAACTCATTTTATAAACAGTAACACCAAACTCATATAAGGATTATACAGAAAGAAGAATGATCTCACACATGGACATAAATATAAAAATTCCTAAATGAAATATTAGTAAACTAAGGCCAGCACTGTGTTTAAAAGATCATTTTACAAGTAGGATCAAGTGAGTCTTATACCAGTAATGCAAGAATGGCTAAACATGGGAAACTTTTAATATAATTCATTCTATTATCAGATTAAAAGGTAGGCTCATATGAGCAAATCATATGTGTGTGTGTGTGTGTGTGTGTGTGTGTGTGTGTGTGTGTGTGTATACAGCATCTGGTAAAGTCTTCATCAGGAAAAGATTAGAACTTCCTTGACGGTAATCAGGTGTCTACCGCAAAGCCACAGCAAACACCATATCGAATGGGGAAGTCATAAAAATATTCTGTTTAATTCTTTTAAATGTCACACACACACACACACACACACACGTGTGCACATATACACACATACAGAGGGCTTCCTGCCAGCACAATTTCTATATATCATTTTACTGGAAGTCTCAGACGTTTAAATAACAAAAGAAACATTAAATGCAAGGTAAAGGATTAAAAAAAGGAGAAACCAAATTGTCATTATTAGCAGATGAGATGATTGTTAACATTTGAAATTAAAAGAATCTACAAACTATTATTTAAAAAAATGAATTCAGGAAGGGTTTCAGTTATTAGGTTGATATGTAAAAGGTAACAGCATTCCCACGCATTAGTAAAAGATTAGAAAATATAATAAAATACTGATTTCATTCATGATAACAAAGTTATAATGCCTTGAGGAAAAAGTAAAAACAACGGCTGTTTGGAGAGAAAACAATGAAACTTTATTGGAGATATAAAACATCCATTAAATAAGTGAAGAAAGGAAAAATATGAAAGAGAAGGAGAAAGATTATGTTCACAGATGGGTAGGAACTCAGATTCTCCCCAAATTGATGAATAAATTTAATGCTAAGCCAATAAAAGTCCTAATGGGGTTTTTAATGAGTGCTACTAGCTGGTTTAAAATACGTGTGAAAGCGATTTTAAAAAGAATAAGTAGAAAGGAATCACCCAAACAAATATTGAGGCTGTTTATACAGTCCTAACATATAAAGTAGCAAGTTATCAACACAGAGAAAGGCAAGTGTGCCAATGGAATAGAACAAAGAGCCAAGAAAAACAGACACACATATGGGAACTTGAGATTTAATCTTGATCACTTTTGCAGATCAGCAGGGAAGGAACAGACTATTCAGAAAATAGAGACAGTTGGCTTTCAGTTGGGTTAAAGGCTTAAATTTGAAAAGCATAACTTGAAAACTTTTAGGGGAAACTGTAAGAAAATACCATTATAACCCTAAAGCACAGAAAAATTTCTTAAAGAAAATGCACACTGCATACACACACAGTTACACACACACCTACATGAAGAAAAAAATGGATAAATTTGACTCGCTGCACAAGAAAAGATCCCAAAATCAAGACAAGTCACTGACTAGGGGAAGTTTTGTGATCATACATCATCTAACAAAGGATTAGTATTTAGAATTTATAAAGAAATCCTTTAAACCTAAATAAATGAATGAATGAATGATGAACACCCTAAAAGTAAAATGGGCAAGACGTGAGCAGCCAATTGATAAAGGCATTTTTGACAAAACGCTCAATCTCACTAGTTAATTGGGGGAAATCCAAATTAATGTCAATTAAAATAAAATTATCTTTTCAAATGTTTCCAGTTTTAAGGTCAGTCACTAAAAAACACAACTGTCAAACAGAACTGGTCTAAGGAAGGTTCACAACTTGCTTTCAAACATCATTAGACCCAAAAATACTTTATTTGGTCCCAAGTCAACTAGGGGTGACCTTATATCAGATCATTGAATAGGTGACATGACGTCCACCAGCTCCCAATTATCAAGCCCTACTCACACACCCTAGTCCCTCCTCAAAGCCTCGGGACTGCCAGACCTATCCCCCCTCTCAAAACTAAGTTTTCCTGAAAGTATTATGCCCTGCGGTGGGGGAGGTACTAATGTGTTCCGTGCCGATATAACCATTCTTTTCCAGATAATGATGGATGCCCTTCCAGGGAGCATGGTCCCAGGTTGAGGACTCTCTGATGCCCTCATTCGGTCAAGCGTCTCCAGTGGGATTTTCAGGCCCTGGGACGATCCAGGGAGGCAGCCATTTGGAGGGGAGGTGATCCTTTGAGAAGACGTCTCTAAATTGCACACCTAAGCCAAGGGCTGGCTTTGAATCTCAGCCTTGCCTCTCTCCTTCTGGCAGCTGATACAGATGCACAGAATGTTCAGATTTGCCTCCACTCCTATCCCAGCCCTTCACCATTTGGTCCAGGCATGTCCTTCCCACAGTTTCCTTTCCAAAGCTATCCCAAGGCAGAGAAAGAAAACTTCTGCTTGTTAGTCTAATTTTTCTTCTTTCCTGCTCTTGCCTTGCCAGAGCTCATTCTCCCCCTGGAGAAACATCATGCCTTTCCGCTAGCTTTTGGTCTTCTGGGAGCTCTCTTTCATCATCCATCCAAGCTAAAGAGACTTCAAACAGCAAAGATTTGAAGCTCTGCGGTTAAGTCGTTGGGTAGAAGTTAGATTTTGCACTTCCTGATTCCCCCTAATGACTTCTCATGTGATGTTGGATGGATATTTATTCTTTATCTGGTTCAAGTTTCTGTTCTAAACTATAGAGGACCTTTCAACCAAAAATGATAGTTATGCCTTTTTCCAGTTCTGAGGAACCTAGGCTTGGGTGACCAAGGGAATAAGGGAAAAAATGGAAAAGAAATGTCTTTGCTTTGTAATCTCTATCAGGAGCCTCCTTAGGGAGCCCCAAGTCCTTTCCCCCTGAAAGCTTTTCCTTCACCCAAAAGATGACTCTGCTTACTCCATATTTGGTCGTTTCTTAAAATAATATAAGAAAATACGTAAGGGAGGAACATCCATAAGTCAAAACAGTCAAAGAAAAACATTTTTACAATTTTGGAACATTAATTTTTTCTATGCATTTCATAAGATTGTATCACATTTAAACTTCCTAGATTGCTTTACAACTATCTTATTATTATTATTTTCCCATGTCATTAAGAAGTCTTCAGAAATCTGATTTTTCCTTGTGGCTAGTACTTTTGGAGTAGCTAGTAATTTAGCCATCCTTGATTATTGGCACTATAACTATTCTCTATTTTCAGTATTATAAATCCTGCCAGAAAGGGTATTCTCAAGCATAGATTGTTTTTTTCAACATCATTTCTAGAGATGGACTTACTGGGTCAAAGGTTATGTGCATGTTTATGTCTTTTAAAAAATAAAGTCATATGGCTTGGAGACGGGCAGGGTCAGGTCACGGGTACCAGCTGGTGGGAGAAGCCGAGCACCTCCTCAATTTCTCTTTATGCTCTTCAAAGTTCTCCTCTACAGCTACAGCTCCCCATGCTACAGCCACATCTACATTCTGGTTGTCCAGCTCAGCCTCTGGGCTTTCACAGCTGGCCCAGCAGCCCTTGCCCTGCCCTCTTTGCCCCTCTCCTGGCCCAGTTCTTCCTGACACCCTTAGCAGTCCAAGTTGACCATTCCCCAGTCAGCACTAGGGCTCTTTATTTTGCCTTCCCATATGGAAAACTTGTCTGTCCGCTTCCTTCCCACTCAGATTCTTAAGGGACGTGTACAAGTCCCCGTAGACGTGGACTGGAGGATCCTTGAGAACCATGCACCCAAAGCATCCTTCCCTGCTGACACTCAAGATTGAGCCCAAACATCTGGGCTCTCTTTGATCTCAGGAAATCTTTGACACTCCAAAGGAATCTGGGGGTGGCCAGGACCGGTCATAGACATCCAGTGTCCTGTGACCCTACACACAGTACAAGCCATCGTCGCCTTTCCCCAAAACATTTCTTGGCAGTGCATAGCCTGTGTTGGTAAATGAATATCCCCCACCCTCCTCTCTCCTCTAGGACCCTTCTGAAGTCTCTGAAGGCCACTGTTGTCTTCTTAAAACTACCTGGGAATATAAAATGAGGCATTGTTAAATTTGGGCTTTTTCTCAAGATAACAACAAAAATTCCAATCTTATTATCTAGCATTTCCTTCGGAAAAAAAAGCCCTCTTGTACTTAATTCAACAAGCCCCAGGAGACACAGCCCATGCTGCTTCTCCCAGCTGCAAACCCCACTCCATCCTCATTCATCATTCTGTTCTTGCACAAAGACAACATGTCTTCACTGCACTTTCCAAGTTTGCCATATACTTCTTAGTGCCCAGTTTCCACTGACTTGATGAGTCTCACAATGAAAGCCCAGTGATCTCCAGAGTGGTGGCAGGAAGCCTTCTGGGAGGTCTCACAGAAAGAAATAATTTGCTGTTTCCTTTGGAGTAATTCAAAGGGAGAACTCTAGAACTTGACCCACTTTCTCAAAGGTGAACACGATGGAAGGACCAATCTGCGTCATCTACACTGAGCGTGGTGGAGCCTCTGAGAAGACATGTAGTATATCAGAGGTGCACCTCCTTCAGGGGACATTTGAGCACAGAGATGTCTTCCTAAGATTGATTATAGCAGTGCTGTAAGAGTCATGTATTTCACCGATTTTCAGTTACAATTCTACGATCTCTAATCAATCTCTGCCCAATAGTTTCTAGACTAAGGTTCTCCTTTTTCCATGTTGCCTTGCATGGAGGATAGTGTCAATGATGCTGGAGCAGAAGGTTAGCCACATGTGATGGTCTGAAACTGCCGTATACTCCAGAAAAGCCACGTTCTTCTAATCCAATCTCGTGGTGGCAGAACTACTGATGGGTGGGACCTTTTGATCAGGTTGTTTCCATGGAGATGTGACCCACCCAACTAAAGGTGGGTCTTAATCCTTTTACTGGAGTCCTCTAAGAAGAAAATAAAACAGAGAAATGTTAGAGCCGACACAGCACATACTTAGAGGCAAAACACCAAATGAAATGTTAAGGAAAGACCCACTGGAGCTGAGAGAGCCGTTTTGAAACCAACCCAGGAAAGAAGGGCCAGCAGACATTGCCACATGCTTCCCACATGACAGAGAAACCCCAGACATGACTGACCTATCTTGAGTGAAGCTATCCTCTTGTTGAGGCATTATTTTGGACATTTTCATAGCCTTAGAATCGTAACTACACATAACTTAATAAATCCCCTTTGTAAAACCCAATCCATTTATGGTATATTGCATTTCAGCGCTTTAGCAAATCAAAACACACACATATGCTTAATCAGTAGGGGGTTGATAAATGTTTAATGACCAGTTCTCCAGGAAAAATAAACACCCCCAAACCAGATATGTAGTGTCTGCCAACATCAAGCCATCAATATGAGCAAGGTGTTGTCATGAGAGAGAAGACGACCCCCCTCCCCCCATGCAGTGTGTCACCCTTCAACAGCTCTGCAAGGGAGCAGCATACGCAGCAAAAGGACTAAGTGATATGCTTGGAGTAGTTATTATCTTTGTTGATAATTCCTTTAATTGTAAAGGTTACAATTTAACTTTTAACCAGGGTTGTGTTTAACAAGTCTTACAAAAGGCCTTAATGTTAGCAGTGAGCATCTGTGAGCATGCATGAGCCGTCCATCTGTCCCTAACCAAGCAGGAGTATGGAAATCCAGGGAGGGGGCATCTAGGGTTGCTGGGGCACCAATGGGCATAGGAAAGCTGTCCATGGGGCAGCAATGGACGCAGACTAGGCCGAGTGGAACAAGAAAGAGCTTGTGAAAGAGCAGAGCAGCCCCGTGAGAGCACCTGCTGGGAACTGGTGGCTAACCTGGCTCCACGTCCTCCATCACGTCAGAATCGGCTACCAGGCTTACAGGAGGGAGGGGTGTGGGAATTCAGTGGGGCCTGGGGCCAGAAACCAACAGCCCACGGTGGAAATCCCAGCCCTGCAGCTTCGCAGCCCAGCGGCCTTGGCCACTTCACACCCTCTCTCTGATGCTGGGCTGGGATCCTAAACCTTGCAGGGAAATGCTAGACAATCACGCAGGTGTGGGAAACTCACAGCACTTTAAACAATCTTCCC
>PVIY010017641.1:33046-49160 GCA_004026745.1 Myrmecophaga tridactyla | reverse complement strand
TTTTTTTTTTTTTTCTTTCCAGTGTTCGTTTTATCTCTTTTTCTGTTGTCTTTTTATTTCTTTGTTTGAATTAATGCTAATGTTCTAAGAAATGATGACTGTGCAACTAAGTGAAGATATTGTGAATTACTGATTATATATGTTGATGTTTTATTTGGTTTCTTAATTTTTTAAATTAATAAATTAAAAAAAAAAGATGATGCAGTACCTTAACTTTGGCTGGTGGTGAGGAGACAGAGGAGAGGTTGTAGGCTGGTTTTAATGGCTTCAAATTACCAAGCCCTGGTTTCTGAATTCCTTCAGACAGGGATTCCACCTGAGTTGGGCTTCACCCCTCCCCTGGGGAAGGCATAGGCACCAGACAAGCCCTCAAACGAGTTTGTTTCTCCCTTTGCCTGGGGCAGTTGCAGCCTGAGGAGCCCTGCTGCTGTATCCAAAGGCAGTCAAGCCTTTGTGGAAACACAGGCACAAAAACCTGTTTCCTTTTTTTTTTCCCTTTTTCCGTCAGCCCTGCCCCCTTGGCGCCAGGGCAAAAATCAGCGACCTGCAGTTTGACCAGGTTAACCTGAGCTGGAGGCCTATTTTTAGTAGTCAGAATTTGTTAATTAGTTCCACAGTTGGCGTTTGGTTGGGCTCAGCCCCTGTTCCTGGTAAAATCTCTTTCCTTTCCCCTCTGGGAAGCAGCCTGTGGGGAAGGGGCACCGGCCATGGCGGCTTGGGGAGCTCTCGATTCTGGGGGGGGCTCACAGCCATTCCAGCTGGTCTAGACTGGGGAATGCTGTGTGTCCGGTCACTGTCGTGGCCCCAGGAGCTGTTCTGTATTGTTCCTGCTTATTTAGTAGGTGTTCTGGAGGATGAACTAAATCCCATACCTCGCTAAACTGCCATCTTCGCACCTTCTCCACGTTTGATCTTTCTATCTCACTCTTTATTTAGATTATGGCCATTTCTAACTTCTTCCTTTTGGAAGGGGCTGTCAGTAATATGGAATAGGGAGATGGAACTAGCTGATGTTCTGGAGAGGCTGGGCCTTCTACGTTTTAGCACTTATCTGGTCCAGGGATCCATTTGGAGGTAGTAGGTTTCTGAAAAGTTACCCTAGTGCATGGAACCCTTGTAGAATCTTATATATTGCCCTAGGTGTTCTTTAGGATTGGCAGGGATGGTTTTGGTTGATGATTGCCAAGTTATGGTAAGTATCAGTGTCTGACTGAAGCATGCATAAGAGTGACCTCCAGAATAGCCTTTCACTGTATTTGAAGTGTCTCAGCCACTGGATCCTTTATTAGTTATACTTGTTTTACCCCTTTTGGTCAGGATGGAATTGTTGACCCCATGGTGCCATTGCCAGACTCATACCTGGGAGTCATCTTCTACGCCACCAGGGAGACCTTCATCCCTGGATGTCATGTTCCACGTGGGGGGAGGGCAGTGGTTTCACTTGCAGAGTTGTGCTTAGAGAGAGTGAGACCACAACAAAGGAGGTCCTCCAGGGTAACTCTTAGGCATACCTATAGGTAGGCTTAGCTTTTCCGCTATCTACATCTACTTCCCAGAGTAAGCCTCAAGATCAAGAGCTTGGCCTATTGGTTTGGGTGTCCCTAATGTTTGACACCGTATCAGGGGATTCCTTGGTGGTAAAGATTCATAGTTACAATTTTTCTCTCCCATCCCTCACCTTAAGGGACTTGGCCAGTACTTTTTGATTATCTGCTTAAATGTATTCTAGGGCATATCCAGGCATTATATTAAGGTATACAGGATTAAAGGACTTCTTTCTTACTGTGTTTCATTGTTCATATGAACTGTCCAGACAGGTTGACTTCGATTATGTGGTACAGAAAATTTAGATTCCTGACAAAATAAACCTCTTTGATATGAAAGAGTATGTGCAGTTCTGAAACAAGGACAGTGTCTTCCTTACCCCTGAATTACCTTTATTGGGACCTGATTGGCTTCATTGTTATCTCTGAATAGCAGATTATAACAGCCTCTCAAAATTCAGAAATAATAACTACTACTCTGGACTGTGTCTGCTGTAAGAGGTTATAGTCTAGGCCCCTGTTTCCTTATAAGCATTTTCTGAAGGAGACCATACAATCATTGTTCTTTCGTTATTGGCTTATTTTGTCTCAGCAAATGCCCCACAGGTTAATTCACATTGTTACAGGCTTCACAACTTTGTTCCTTTTGTAGCCATACAATATTTGATCATAAGTATACACTATTGTGTATAGGCTTTTTCTTGATTTGACGCTCTCCCTATGACGGCAGTCCTTTAACTGTTCTTTTGAACTTTGAGAAAGAAGCTTTTGCCTGTTCTTGCTGTTAGCTTATGTGGAATCCCTAATGCATTTCACTCTGCCATTTTGATCATGGGAGGGTCTGACCTATATATCTTTACTTTTTATGTATTTTTATTTTGGGTAGAAAGTGGAGTTACAATCTGAAAATACAATAGCTGTAGCATTTGTATTTACCCATATAGTTTACCTTTCTTGGAGATCTATATTTCTTCATGCAACTTCAATATATTGTCTGGTGTCCTTCCTTTCAACCTGAAGCACTTTCGTTATCATTTCTTGTAGGCCCATTAAGGTAGTGAAGAACCTCAGCTTTTGTTTGTCTGAGAATGTCTCATACTGTCCTTCATTTTCCTTGAGACATTTTCCCCAGATTTTTTGTATGCCTGGTAATCTTTGGTGCACAAGTGAATATTTTAATAATTTAATATATCACTGAATTAGTTCTTGGGGTGTCTGTATTGAGCTATTCTTAGTAGGAGGTAACAATCCAAACAAAACACCTTTCCTAGTCTTTGCAGATTGAAGCATTCGTGCTCTCTGCTAGAGCTGAGCATGTCCTACAGTATGCTTAAGACCAGTCAAAACTGTTTCCTAGAGCTCTGACAAAGATGATTCTTTCTGTTTTATTGCCTGTTGGTTAAAGCTTCTGTCAGGGGGATGGAGTCCTGGAATGGTTTATTCTGCCCTCTTGAGGACATCCTTGAAGATCTGTTTTCAAGTTTTTCGTTGTTTAATTTTGTGTTTCTAATTTAGTGACTTTATTAATACTTTATTAAAGTGTCTTAGTACTTGCTAGTGTGAACCCAAATAGCTGGTGACAAGTTATCTATGCCTTGAGTTAAAACTTTAAATTCCTAGGGAAAAGCCAACAAACAAGTATAAAACAAAAAACTTTAATTCCCTTTGGTTTGTCACATTTCCTTTGTCCTTCCCCATCTCCTCTCAACTTTTATTGGAATTTTTATTGAAATTGCATTGTTTCTATATAGTGGCATTAATTGTTCCCTTTGAGAAAGAATGTGTTTTCCCATGTACATAATCTAATGTGTTCAAACTTTTGCAGGTTTTTTACCCCCTTTATGTAGGTTCTGCATTTTTTTATTTGTTTTTTTTTTTTGGCATGGGCAGGCACTGGGACTCGAACCCGGGTCTCTGGCATGGCAGGCAAGAACTCTGCCTGTTGAACCACCATGGCCCGCCCACCACATATTTTTAATGCAATTTTATTGAGACATATATTCACATACCATATAATCTTCCAAATTGTACCATGAGTGTGGATCACAGAATCATCATATAGCTATGTATTTGTCTTCACAGTAGACTTTTGAACATTTTTATTACTCCAAAAAAAAAAAAAGTAACATTAAAAAAGAATACCTCTGAAACCCTGTACTCCTCCCCCCTCCCATTATTTATTTACTTTTTTTGTGTTTTTTTTTTCTTACTCATCTGTTCATACACTGGGTAAAGGGATTGTCAGTCACAAGGATTTCATAATCACATGGGCACACCTTAAATGTTTCCTCTTTTAAAAGATTCCGGTAAACTAATCAAGACCCACCTGAAATGAGTGGAGTCACATCTCCATCTAATCAAAGATTAATATCCACAATTGGGCAAGCCTTCTCCATGGTGATAATCTAGTCAAGTTTCCAAACTACAGTGCTGAGTAGGAATTAGAAGAAATGGCCATTTCCACAAGATGAATCAGGGTTAAAACATGGCTTTTCTAGGTGTGGTAGTTAGATTCAGTTGTCAACTTGGCTAGGTGAGCGTACCTAGTTTTGTTGCTATGGACATGAGCCAATGGTACGTGAACCTGATCTGTTGCTGATTTACATCTGCAGTCAGCTAGGAGGCGTGCCTGCTGCAATGAAGGACGTTTGACTTAATTGGCTGATGCTTAAATGAGAGACTGCAGTGTAGCACAGCCTAAGCAGCTCGGCATTCCTCTTCTCACTCTTCTCAGCACTCGCAGCTCAGTCCAGGCCTTTGGAGATGCAGAAAGAAGTCACCCCAGGGAAAGTTGTTGGAACCCAGGGGCCTGGAGAGAAGGCCAGCAGAGACCATCTTCCCACGTAAGAAAGAACCTCAGTGGAAAGTTAGCTGCCTTTCCTCTGAAGAACTAACAAAATAAATCCCCTTTTATTAAAAGCCAATCCGTCTCTGGTGTGTTGCATTCCAGCAGCTAGCAAACTAGAACACTAGGGTACGTAATTCTCTCAAACCAGCACAGACACCCAATATCTTTATATTGTTCATCTCTTTTGCCGATCTCCTCTCAACTCACTAACTTGATTTTTTGAGTTGATGTAGTGTGTTTGATTGAACATTAGTTGTTTCAACTACTGTATCTCATTCCAAGTGTTAGTTTGTTCCTTTGAACATCCTTTGTATGTCACAATTTTTTGCCAGTGTCTAGGCTTCTGATTTACTTGATTAGTTCATTCTCACGGTTTTTTCTTTACTCTTACGCCCAGGGTTTTCTTGTTGGTTGGCTTTGTTCTCTGTTTTTTTGATGTTCAGTTCATCTTATCTAGACCCTTTATCATAGCTTCTATTTAACTGTTCAGAATTTTTCAGCTCTTGTTTATTTGGTTCTTGCCCTATGTAAGTGGAATCCTTTTTTGGGGAGTGGAGTGGGGTGTGGTCTCCTCAAATATCATTGACTCCAGTTAATTTTTCCCAGACAAGACAGGCCCAGGTCTCCAGAGGAGGTTGTAATTAGTATCAAGTTTCCCTGGGGATAAGATATAGCAGGTTGTTAGAGATTCCTGTTATGCCTCTAGGCTCTGTGACTGTCCTATCTTTCCCAGCCAGTGGTGCTTGTCAGCCTGCAGCTCTCTCCAGGCATAAAGTGGTACAGTTCCTTTAATTCTAAGCTGACTCTGTAGGTGCTATGTTTGTAGTTGAGACAGAGGTTCATGTAGACGGTGGGCTTAGGGTTTATCCCTTGGAGTCTGAATTCTCTGATTGAGGGCAGCCACTTGAGGTGGCTTTTTCTGTAGGAAGATAGCCCTTTTAGGAATTATTTCCTTTACTTGACTTGTTCCTTTGTCTCTCAGACCTATTTTTTTAAAAAAATCCCCCTTCAGAAGAGCCAGTCCCAACCCCTAAGTTTCGCCTGTCAAGAGCTGGAGTTGTTACCTGACTCTTAGGGCACAACCCTTTTCCAGTATTCTGAGCTAGGCTGACTCCAAAAGTCTCGTTTTCTTCCGCTTCTCCTGTGCCCCCTCCCCCATCAGCCCTACCTCTTTTCTGTGGGGAGAAACCTCAGGATCCCTTTCCTACTTGCTCTTGATTGATCTATGCTTGGAGTTTTGATTCAGTAGTCCAAATTTGTTAATTAAAACCACTATGGGATCTTGACTTGGCTGCCTTCCCTTACTCCCAGCAGAGACTGCTTTTCCCCAAGGGAAAGTGTTTTTGACTGAGCCTGAAGTGCCAGTGGAGGAAGGGTGGGCTTTGAATTTGGGGGGCTTTATACACGGTTCTGTGATGTGATCCCGGTGTATGATATGTGTCTGGTCACGGATGTCTCTCAAACAGTTTTTCCACACAGTTCCTGGCTGTTTACTACGTACTCCAGAGGACATACTAACTTTCACCCTTCCCTACACCTCCATATGGCCAAAATCTACACATACTTCTTTTACATTCATTCCCAGTAGTTTCTTATTCTTGTTTCTATTAGAAATGCAATTTTCCACCTTTTTGTTAATTGATTTTCAGTTTTAATCCAGTATTTTTGGCAACAGCCTTATTGATACAAAGTTCACCTACCTTACAGTTTACCTGTTCAAATTGTATGATTTAATGGCTTCCAGTATATTCACGGAAACATGTAACCATCACCCCCATCAAGTCTAGACTTCAAAGAAATAGGTCTTTTCTGAATACATATGCAGAATTGAACACAGGTGGATGCAATCCAGTGCCCATCAACAGATGAATGCATGAAGAAAATGTGGTATATTTATACAGTGCAATATTAATTAACCATAAAAAGGAGTGAAGTTCTAATATAAGATCCAACCTGAAGAGTACTTGGAAATATTTTGAATAAAATAACGCATTTTTTAAAGGACAAATATTGTATGATTTCACCTATATGAAGTATTTGGAGTTGGCATTTTTATGTAAGCCCAAAGTAGATTAGATATTTCCAAGGGCTGGGGCTGGGTGTTTAGGGATGAAAAGTTACTGTGTAATGGGAATAGGGTTTACTGTTTGGGGTGATACAAGATTTGGTAATGAATGGTAGCGCAATTTGAGTATAGTTAATACTGCAATACTGCTGAATAGCATCCTAAAAATGGCTCTAAGGGATTATTTTATGGTATACTCATGTTCCCACAATGAAAATGATTTAGAAAAACATAACATACAATTAAAAAAAAAAGGTACTCTTTAGTTGCCACCTCTTAATCCTCCATCTCCTTCATCCCTGAAAAATTATCAGTTTACTTTCTGTCTCTCTCTGTATATTCAGGACTTTTCATGTAAGTTCAGTCATAAGTATATGTCTTTTTGTGCGCACTAAAGAGTACCTTTTTTTTTCCAAGTAAGTGATCAATGTATGTTTCACAGTCAGTCATGGGAAAAAGATTGATTCAAAGGGCAAAATAGACTGATGGGTTTTAATGTATCAGGAGTACTGATGTGGTTTCAGATTCCACATTAAAACTAATCATTAAGAAATTACTCTTCAAGTCATTTTGGTATAATATCAGAGAAGAATATCAAAATTGTCTGAAAAGGCTATTAAAATACACCTCACTTTTCCAACTAAAGACCTTTTAAGGATGAGTTTTCTTCATATTCTTCAAGCAAAACAGTATATGGCTACAAGAAGAATGAAGGAGCAGTCATTGAAAATCCAGATATTTTCTATTCAGCCAAACCCTAAAGATAATTTGCAAAAATATAAAAAGTGCCGTTTGTCTCACTACTTTTTTAAAAGGAAAACACGTATGTGATGAATTTTTTAATGAATTAGTGAATACATTTGTAAACATATCTGATTTTATCCCTAATAAATTAAATATTGATAAGTATAAATCACTTAAACATAAACTTTTTAAAGTCTTAAATTATTAACTCGATGAAAGGTTCCTGAGTCCAAAACGTTTGAGATCCACCAGGCTGCATAATTTCAAATTTTTTCTCTTTCTTGCCCAGGGTTTTATTATTCTCCAGCCCCTTAAGAATGGGTATTACCCAAGGTATTGTCCTTTGTTTGTATTTTATAAAGAAGTAGAATTGAAGATTGAATTTGTTCACATTACTTAATCACATTCTGGACAACTGTCAAAAGTGTATTTTCACATCCTGACCAGATTTCCAAGCTTCAGTCTAATAACTTAGTGTTAAACATTTGTATATTTTGCTTTGTCCTTAAATTCAACAAAACTGAAATTGAATCCTTCATCTTACACATATTTATTTTCCTGCCTGCTTCTTTAATCATCAGAATTTCTCAGACTTGAATCTATTTTACTACTTTCCAGATCTAGAAAGTGTCTGTATACGTATAAATCACCATACAGTCTTGTTAAAAGTGTGGATTCTGAACAGTCAGTCTGGGGTGTTTCTGCATTCTAACAAGCTAGCAGGTGATGGTAATGCTGATGTTACTGGTCCTTAGAATACACTTTGAATAGTATGGCCTTGAAACATATTACTTCCATTAACCCTATTCATGTTTTATACTACTGTGTAATATTTTAATTCTTTATACCTTTTAAACCATATAAGATGCTATTATTGTTTATACTGTTAGGATTCATTTGGATTTTCCTGCATATACTCTTTCTGATGCTCTCCATTCTGTTTATGCATCAGTGAGGGTTCATCTGGGATCATTTTCCAGAGTATTTCCTTTAGAGTTGGTCTGCTGTAGATTTGTTTCCCTGTTTTTGCTCGTTTTCTAAAATGAATATAAGATACCTTTTAGAGGATTAAACACTAAAATCACAGTATCATGTTGCAAAAAGTTGGCAGTTACTGGTTACTTGTTTCAGCAAGTGATTCCATTGTCTTCAAGGCCTGCATTATTTCTGCTGAGAAGTCATTTTTCAGTTTTGCAATTCTTTATAGATAAATTATTTTATTGCTGCTTTTATGATTTCCTCTTTGTCTTTGGTCTTCAGCAGTTTTACTATGGTATAGCTCCATTTTAAAATTATTTTTTATTTGAGAAGTTGTAGGTTTACAAAAACATCATGTAAAAATACAGCATTCCCATATGACTTCGTATCATTGATAACTTTTCATTTGTGTGGTAACTTTGTTGCAATTGATGAAAGGATGTTAAAATAGTATTATTAACTATAGAATAAAAATAGTACTATTAACTATAGTCATAGTTTACATTAGGTGAATTTTTTTCCATATATCACCTATTATTAACACCTGTATTAATGTGGTAATTTGTTATAATTCATGGAAAACATTCTTATACCTGTTCTGTTAATCCCAGTACCTTTTCCACAACAGGATTCACTGTGTTGTATAGTCCCATATTTTATCTTCTTTCATCCTAGTAACATAAATGACCCAAATCTTCCTCTTTCAACCACATTTACATGCATAATTCAGTGTTATTAGTTACACAGTAATGTGTTTCTGTCAGCATAGTCCTTTTCCAAGCCTTTACAGTCAACCTAAATAGAAATTTTGTGCAGATTAAGTATCAGCTCACCGTTCTCTACCCCTAGTCCCACCTGGTAATTTATGTTCTAGATTCTAGTTCTCTGAGTTTGCTTATTATAATTATTTCTTATTAGTGAGATCATAACAATATTTATCCTATTGTGTCTGGCTGATTTACTCAGCATAATATCCTCAAGTTCATCCATGTTACATAGACAGGTCTTCATTCTTTTTACAGCTGAATAATAAGTTAATCCATTTTGCATGCACAGAAATTAACTGTTTCTACAACTGAATCCATTGTGATGGTTAGGTTCTACTGTCAACTTGACCAAATGATGATGTCCAGTTGTCTGGTTAGGCAAGCACTGGACTGACTGTTGCTGCAAGGATATTTCCTGGCTGGTCAATAAATCAGAAGGCAGGTGTTTAAATCGTTAGTCAGTTGATTGCATTGGTGGCAGATTACATCTGTGATCAAACAAAGGCTTGTCTCTCACCAATGAGATAATCTATTCAGTGATTTAAGGAAGAAGAGAGGCCTTTTCACTGCTTTTTCAACCAGCAAGCCCCTCCTGTGGAGTTCGTCCAGACCCTTCATTGGAGCTGCCAGCTTCCCAGTCTGGCCTGCAGATTTTGGACACTTCCATTCTCATGGTTGCGTGAGACACCTTTATAAGTCTTGTATTTACAGATATCTCCAGTGAGTTCTGTTTCTCTAAAGAACCCTGACTTATACTGCCATCATATGTATATACCATGTTTTTGTTATCCATTCATCAGTTGATGGACATTTCGGTTGCTTCCTTCTTTTAGCATTCATGAATAATGCTGTTGTCAACATTAGTGTGCAAGTGTCTGTTTGTGTCCCTGCTTTTAATTCTCCTGGGTGTATACCTAAGAGGCGGTATTGCTGGATCATATGGCGGTTCTATACTTAGCTTCCCGAGGAACTGCCAAATTGTTTTCCACAGTGGCTGCACCATTTTACGTTATCACTAGCAAGGAATTTCGGCACATCCTCTGCAGTACTTGTATTTTTCCATTTTTAAAGTACTAGCCATCCTAGAGGGTGTGAAATGATATCTCATGGTGATTTAGATTTGCATGTCCACAATAGCCAGTCATCTTGAGCATCTTTTCATGTGTGTTTCATCCATTTGTATTTCCTGTTTGGAAAAATATCTATTTAAGTCCTTTGCCTTTTTTTTTTTAATTTTTAATTTTATTTATTTTTAAAATTTATTAATTTAAAAAGTTAACGAACAAAAACATTAACATATGATCATTCCGTTCTACATATATAATCAGTAATTTTCATTATCATCACACAGTTGTGTATTCATCATTTCTTAGAACATTTGCATCAATTCAGAAAAAGAAAAGGCAACAGAAAAAGAAATAAAACGAAAACAGGAAAAAAAAGATTATATATACCATACCCCTTACCCCTTGCTTTCATTGATCACTAGTATTTCAAACTAAATTTAACATTTGTTCCCCCATTATTTATTTTTATTCCATATGTTCTACTCGTCTGTTGACAAGGTAGATAAAAGGAGCATCAGACACAAGGTTTTCACAATCACACAGTCACATTGTGAAAGCTATATCATTATACAATCATCATGAAGAAACATGGCTACTGGAACACTGCTCTACATTTTCAGGCAGTTCCCTCCAGCCGCTCCATTACATCTTGAATAACAAGGTGATATCTGTTTAATGGGTAAGAATAACTTCCAGGATAACCTCTGGACTCTGTTTGGAATCTCTCAGCCATTGACACTTTTTCTCATTTCATTCTTCCCCTTTTTGGTCGAGAAGGTTTTCTCAATCCCTTGATGCTGAGTCCCAGCTCATTCTAGGATTTCTGTGCCATGTTGCCAGGAAGGTCTATACACCTGGGAGTCATGTCCCACGTAGATGGGGGGGAGGGTGGTGAGTTAGCTTGTGGTTTTGGCTGGAGAGAGAGGCCACATCTGAGCAACAAAAGAGATTCTCTTGGGGGTGACTCTTATAGACCTGGTCTCTTGTTGACCAGTTCTCTTAATCTTTCTTTGCCTTTGAAGATTGTAATTTCTTCCCTCAACTTCGAAGGATAACTTTGCTGGATACAGCATTCTTGGTTGAAAGCGTTTCTCATTCAGGATCTTAAATATATCATACTACTGCTTTCTTGCTTCCATAGTGCCTGTTTAGTAGTTTGATGTCAGTCTTATGTGTTTTTCCTTGTGTATAGTAGGTTTTTTTTGTGTGTGTGGCTTTCAGGACTTTCTGTTTCTCTTCAACACTTGACAGTCTGATTAGGATGTGTCATGGAGTAGGCCTGTTCGGATTTATTCTGTTTGCACTTTGCTAGGCCTTTTTGATTTGCATATTCATGTCTTTTGTAAGGGTTGGAAAGTTGTCTCTGATAATTTCTTCAATTTACTTTCACAACCCTTTACTCTTCTCCTTCTGGGACTCCAGTGATTCATATATTTGTACACTTCTTGTTCATCATTTCCTTAAGATCCAGTTGCATTTTTTTCCCATCTTTCTTGCCATTTGTTCTTTTGTGTGCTTTAGTTCTAGTGTTCTGTTTTCTAGCTCACTAATTGTTCTTTCTCCTTCTTTGGATCTGCTATTGTGTGTTTCAGTATATTTTAATTTGGTCTATGATATCTTTCATCTCTGTGAGATCTGCTAGTTTTCTGTTTAATTTTCTCAAATTCTTAATGCTCATCTAGTGCCTTCCTTTTATTCTTTATTTCCTTATAAATACCTTGAGTAGTTTTTCCATATTCAGTTTCGTCTCTGGAATTTATATTTAGTCATTTGGGTGGGACATTTGTGCTTGGATCTTCATGTGCTTTGTGTTTTTCGGGCATTTGACTCTCTTGATATGGTTATTTTGTAAGTTGGTTTCCTTCACTATTTTAAAATTTTGTATTTACTTGGTTTTTGCTGAGTGTTTACTTTTGTACTTCGTTAGTTATTTTCTGCCAGATCAATGTACAGATTTCATGTAGGGGATACAATTCAACATAAGTGTCTATTAGTAGTTCGGGGGGTGCACAGATACTCCAGTTGCAGAAAGGCTGCCCCCTCACATGAGAGACTTAGGATCACTCCCAGCCTGCACACACACACACACACACACACACACACAAAGAGATAATAAAATAAAACAATAATATAATAAAAATATGGAACATAAAAACAAGAACCATAACAAAATGCACCTCAATAGTAGTAGGCCCCAGAACCAAAAGGAGACACCCCAGGATATACTGGGCGAGAAACCAGGATGGTACCCACCAAAAGAAGAGAAAATTTAAGGGGAAAATAATGAATAGTAATAACAAACATAAATGAAATGGAATAAAAAGTAATATGTGAAATGAAAAATAGAAGGTAAATAATAACAATAATGTGAAATATCTTTCAAAAGCTATAAAGTTAACTAGAAGAACAGTTATATTAATAATAAATATATGTAGAAAGAATATGTTTTAAAAGAGGGGAAAGAAAAAAATTTAACAAAAAAATGAAATAAATAAAAACCTAGACAGATAGGAAGTTAGCTTGCCTGGACTTACCCCTTCTTCTGAGCAGGTGGTACCCATGAGGCTTCTCCTCCCTTACACTCTCCCCTCTCTGTCTGGTACAGCTGACCTGCACTTTCTGCATCTGGGTAGCAAATGGTGAGTCTGAGTCTCCTCTTCCCTCATCCCCACCCATCCTGGTGGAAGCTTCTCAAGGTTGGTGTGCTCAGCAGGGTGGCTGCTCCTGGCCCTGGGCAGCTGGTTGGGTCGTCTCTGCTCGGGGGACTGGGCAGCCAACCAGCACCAAAAGGATCATCTGATCTGCAGGGCTGGCGGGTCTGTGAGACACTGTGCCTGTGGTCAGCTATTCCCACAGCTGCTGGATGATCACTCTCCTGCCCCAAGGCCCGCCCCAGGAGTGGATGATTGGCCCGCCCCTCGTCTCCAACTACAGCCATGTGGGAACGTTTCCCTCATTGGCAGCTGTTCATGGTGGAGCCAAGGATGGTCAGTTCTCTCTTATCATACCTCCCCAGTACACCACAGCCCGCTTAGGGGGGGATCCTGGTCACCAAACCACTCATTCCACCCGACCATGATGCTTCTCCCCCCAAAACTGCCTGAAGACCCTCCTAGTTTACTCATGCCTTGGGAACTGCAATGCTGGTCATTTTCTCCCCACCCGGTTTTCCAGAGCAAGCGTGAACTCCACTGTGCTCCACCATCTTCCCTGAAATCCCTCCCTACAGTTTTTGAATCAGGATTAAAAGAAATGGCTGCCCCCACAAGATTGGATCAGGATTAAAACGTGACTTCTCTGGGGTACATAATAGCTTCAAACCAGCACATGTAGTTTCCCTTGCATATAGTAGAAAGCTTTTCTTGTGCTGCTCTCAGGACTTTCTGCTTTTCTTCAATAGTTGAGTTTGACTAGTCTGTTGTTTGGCCCCTGATTTACGTATTTATGTCTTTTATAAGGTTTGATAAGTTTTTCTTAATTATTTCTTGATCCAACTTCCAGATTTTTACTCTTTTGTTCTCCTTGTTTGACACCAGTGATTTTTATATTTGTACACCTTTTGTGGTCCTGTATTTCCCGAAGATCGAGTTCCATTTTTTCCTTTTTTCTTGCCATTTGTTCTTTTGTGTTCTCCTGTTCAGTTGTTCTTCTAGCTTATTAGTCTTCTGTCTACTTCTTCGAATCTGCTATTGTGGGTCTCTAACGTACATATCTTTTAAATTTTTAGTTTTTTAAAGTTTTTTTTATCGTGAAAAGTAACATAAACTAAACCAATAAGTTTCAAAGCACACCGTAGTAATTAGTTGTAGAACAGATTTGAGACTATTGTATGGGTTACAGTTCCATAATTTTAGGTTTTTCCTTCTAGCTGCTCAAAACAGTGGAGATATGTTTGTTCTGTTGTATCTTTCATCTCTGTGTGATCTGTCATTTTTCTATTTAAGTTTACAGTTCTTCTTTATGCTCTTCTAATGTCAATCTGATATACTTTATTTCTTATGAATATCCTTGAGTAGTTTGTAGTTTGTGTCCCCTCCGGTATTTTAATCTTGTCATTATGCTGGGCCGTTTCTGCCATGGTCTTACCGTGCTTTGTGATTTTGTGTTCTGTCCAGGGCATTTGATTATCTTACTCTTGTTGTTTTGCCAAGTGTTTTCCTTCACTTGTCTAAAGTTAGTTTTGTATTTACTTGGATTTGCATTGAAAGTTCCCTTTTGCCCTTGGTTTGTTAGTAATTCCTCACCAAACCCAGGCCTGGATCTCATGTAAGGGATACTGTTCTACTTGAGAGTCTATTAAAAGCTAGGCATGGGTGCATGGGTATTTCAGTGGTAGAATGCCTGCCTTCCACATGTAAGACCCGGGCTCAAATCTCAGTCCATGCAGGCTCCCCCACCCCCCAAAATAAGATAACACACCTTAGCAGTAGCAGGCTCCATTGTCAGGAGACAGCCCAAAATATATTGGGAATGAACTCGAACTGTTTTCCACAAAAGAGTGAGAAAATAAAAAATAAAAAAAATATATTACTATGAATAAAGAAATATAGAAAACATATATATTTTTAAATAACAAACTAGGCCAATATGGAGTTTGACAAATAGTACTTACTACTTCTTCCCAGTGGGTGTCACTCCTAAGGTACCTCCTATACTTGGTCCTGCCCGTCCCAGAGTTCAATGTCTAACTGAGAAGTTGGTGTGCATGGCAAGGCTGCTTCTGGCATGTGATGGTGGGGTTGCAGAGCTGATCCTAGTGCCTGGTGGATCCATTGTTCACTGCCTTGATGGGACGATTATTTGTGGCACCTGGTTGGGCAACTGATCCCAGCACCTGGGGGTTCAGATCTTTGGCGGGGATGGCTAAGCACGCTTCTGGGCTCCCCATAGGTGCTGCCAGCTGTAGAATGCTGCAGGTTGATTTCCTCAGGCATTAGCTGGGTCATGCTGGAGTAAAGGGTGAATCAGTTTCCTCGAATCTGCACTTTCCCACGTTGGCTGCCCATCCCCTTGGACATCATGCCCCAAGAGACCCATCCTGCTGTCATTGTCCCAGTCTCCTTGTCCTTCTCCTCCCCATGAAATATTGAAGATCCTCTTTGATCACTCACCCACGGGACTGCAGTCCTGGTCATTTTTCTCTGTCCCTTGCTTTCTGTGGAGCAGAGCTGAATCCTGTCTATCCTTCTCATTGTCCTCCTATTTCTCCTCCTTTTTACCTATAGGTCCTGAAGTTGGTGTTCTAATACAATATATGTATTTGTAGTATAATTGTATGAGTCCATAATAGCATATAGTGTTTTTGTGAGTGTTGAAACTCAGTAAATGACATCATACTGTTTTTTTTTTGCAATTTCCCTTTTTTTACTCAGTTTTCAATTTTGCTATTAGACATTTTGATACATGGTGATTTAGTTTACTAATTATCCATATACCTTCTAATGGACAGTACTTTTCATCTTATTCATCTCAGTCTATGTTCTTCAGACATTCAGCTAATATTATTCTTTTCTTATTTTTTTACATATCCCCTGTATGAAATTTACAATTTTGACTTACAATATATACTTGTGATCTACCCAGGAAAAGGAGATACAGATAATTTGATGTTTTAAACCTTTCTTTAATGTCAATGTCCAAAAGGTATAGTTTGAATTTTGTTCACAAGAAGTAACTTTTGTTTATTGGGCCCAATTCCATTTTTGTTTTATTTTAGCTTATATTTAATGATATATATACACGTTCTAAAAAAGTGATACAGTTTATTTTATTAATAAAACCAATCAACATACAATATGAACATTCTTTTTTTATCACATAGTTGTATGTTCATCATCATGATTGTTTCTTAGAACATTTGCATCAATTCAGAAAAAGAAATAAAAAGAAAACAGAAAAAGAAATTCATACATGCCATACCCCTTATCCCTCCCATTTATTGATCACTAGTGTTTCAATCTACTAAATTTATTTTGACATTTGTTCCCCTATTATTTATTTTTAATCCGTATGTTTTACTCATCTGTCCATAAGAATAGATAAAAGAAACATCAGACACAAGGTTTTCACAATCACACAGTCACATTGCGAAAGCTATAAGT
>PVIY010017641.1:0-32946 GCA_004026745.1 Myrmecophaga tridactyla | reverse complement strand
AGTGATTATCCTAGACCTCTATTTATATTATGCTAAGCACACGTTTTAAACATTAACTTCTCTATCTAGATTGCTTTAATTCTCCCCTTGTTTTAAAAACATGTGATTTCTTAACGTTCCAGTATTAGCTTAAAAATCTCACCTCCTCATTGAGTTCCTTTCTATTCCAGTTTCTAAGGGGGCTTATCCTGTACTGTTTGCTAACATCACCTTACTTGTTTCTTTCTTTACATTTATCACAATCTATATATACATTTTTATTTGTTCATCTCTCTTTGTCCTTCCTTTCCATCACTAAATTCCATGAGGCAGATACTGTCTCTCTTTCTTTACCTGCTGTATGTTGAGTACTCAGCACATACTGTGCTCAATAAGTGCTGAATAAGTAAATGACCACTCTGAGACTCAGTGAAGAATCATAATGCCATGGTTATCTATTCTCATTGGCCTTTATTTGTTTATCCTAGGGTTGACAAACTTTGGCCCGTGGGCCAAATTGGTTTAGCCATCTTGTTTTTGTAATATGTTCTTTGTTTATATATTGTATATGACTGCTTTTGTGATACAATAACACATATGGCCCAGAGTCAAACTAAAATATCCTTCCAGATTCCTTTCATAGCAGTACGTAATGTATATGAAATACCAGAATGACAGTTAGGGTTCAGACAGGGAATTGAAGAGAGAATTTACAAGTAAGGGAAATAATTACACAGATGTTAGAGGCTTGAAAGAGCAAAAAGGGAGCCTCCAGGAATCAGGAGGTGATAATAACTACAGGAAGCAGCCAATCTCCCCTGAGGTTGGGAGATAAAGGAAAGAGACTGAAGTTGTCAGACCCTAGTAACTCATAGGAGAGCTTGGTTAACTAAGAGAGGACACAGACCTCAAAGATGTGATCCTGCCTGACTATTGTCAGTAACTCTGAGAAGGTTCCCATGATGCTGGAGTCAGACATAGCAAGCTAGTCAGTCTTAGTGCCATTGTTCTTCCACCTGCTTTCTAGTGTTCATCTAGTTAGTATGTTTTTGACTTTGAGGGAGATCCTACCAGGGAGCCAGTTGAAAAATGAAAAATGTAACTTGCAGATTCCCAGCCCCAGCATCACAACATATAGAACAGAAGGACGAATTTGGGGCTGAGAAAACCATAGCCAGAATAACCAGAAGAGTGTTTTTCTTTTTTTCTCTATAAAATGTAGCTATAGTCTGTTCTCACATTAGTCATTAATTATATAAATGAATAATTTTTTTTGCATGTGATGCTGAAAGAGAAATTATATGAAATATTTGCTTTTGTAAATCTAGGCTTTATTTTGAGAATAAATTTTCAGTATAAGTTTAACATTAATATTCATTTATATTTTTTACAATTCTTTTTTCTACTTTATTTCAGTATCGGATATAGAAGGTGGTGATGGGTTGCAGCTCAGAAAGGAACATACTCTCAGAATATTTGCTTATATCAATTCCTGGACTCAAAGGTATGCATCTTTAACTATTTTAAAGACTAATTTTGTGAGTCACCTTTTGGATTGTCATTATTTGTCATCACATTTTCCTTTTAGTATGTTGGGTACTTTTAGTCATAAAATCACAGTTTATTATGATTAAATTTTCCTTTCTCCTTGTTTACTGATCTCTCATAGTTCTGTTTTTTAAACATGATAATAAACATAAATGTCTTTCTTTCACCTCTCCTTCATTATCTGGGAATGTAGGAATGATTTGAAATTCTGACGAATATTTACTTTGAGAGATAAATGCATCACCGTTTTGGCAGGGGCCCTCTGATCCTTCTGGAAACTGATGCTGGAGAGTGCTGTGAGTTCTCAGCAAGATTGAGACCTCAACCAGGGGCTCGTGCTGTGAGGGTTCTTGATTCAGTTGTAGGAAAGAATTCAAGGACTAGGCAGTGTGTACAGCCAAAAAGATGATAGCATAGTGAAAGTGCACGCTCAAAGGGAGTGAGTGTGGCATTCCCCAAAGGAAGAGAAACCCTCTGAGGACTGGATCCCTGCAGTGTAGGACTTGAGGGGATCTTCTCCCTCTGGTTATGCTAATAAGGGATTGATGAGCTATACTTTTCATTCGTTCTTTTCGAGAGATGACTTGAATGAAGGCTATTTGTGCACATACTAAAAGGAACCTCTTGTTAGAGGTTTTAGGGTCACTCCCTCATCTCTTCTCCTTATCTAATTGCCTCAGAAGCCACTTGCTGTTTGCTTCTTTTCCATGATGATTATGTATATTTGACTGACTTTAAATAATACCTATATTGAGAACATAGAAAATAAAGCTTTAGTAAATGCAATAGTTGTCTTAATATAAACAAAGTTTTATAGCAAGGATCTGCAGATTCCTGTTCCCCAAAGTGATTTTGTCTTGTAGAGGAAAATAATCCTTTTTACCTGTGTGTCTAGTTAGTTAAACTTCTCAGTCCTTCTAAAACAGCATTTGAAGCATTGTTAACAGTAATTAGCTAGCATACTAAGTGCAGTGATACGTAGTTTAATGTCCTGAGGCACAGTCCAGCTGATTATAAAGGGTTTAGTAGAATGGTGTAATGCCAAACATAACTTGTTATGAAATGTTTTCCTTTTTTTTCCTGTAAATAAAAATAGTAGGTGTATTTACTCCAAAAAGGTTTGTAGGTTTTAGTTATTTTAAATGAGGTACTATCATCATTGCATCTCTTTCCTGAGTATCAACCATCTGAATTTCTCTTGATTGATTTAGCAGTGGTGGCTATTCCTTTCATTATGGGAGGCATCAATTGATAGGTTCTTCATGATCCTAATATGTTAACGTTTTAAAATTAATATTAGAAGTCTGAAGAGATATACTGAGAAATATCAGATGTGAGTCATAATTTTGAGTTTATTCTAACTATAGCTAGATCACAACATCCTATACTAGAAAAAAACACAGTTGTAATTTCAGGATTTATGGTTATGCCACTGAATAAAACTAAATCCAGAGAAATGCAATAATTTCCTCAAGTTTCACCCTTGGTATTGATAGAGTTGAGGTAAGAGTTGCATTTTTTCATTGCTAGTCCACTTTTAATGCCTACATTATGAATTCTTTTTTTATTAATATAATTTTTTTAAAGTTAGAGAAGTAATAAGTTTATAGTAGTTTAAATTAGAGAAATAGGTTTAATTTAGGGAAGTCATATTGGTAGAAAATATCTACTTTCCATATACCACTCCTCTCATTAACACATTGCATTAGAAAGTACTTTTGCAACTGATGTAATAGTTATAATTATACTATTAACTATAGTCCATATTTTAACTTAAGGTTCACTGTTTGCGTTCATATTTTTCATTTAAAAAGTTTTTTTTCTGGTTACTTATATACAACTTAAAATTTCCCCTTTTAACCACATTAAAATATATAAATCAGTGCTGCTAATTACATTCACAGTATTGTGCTACCCTCACCATTGTCCATTAACAAAATCATTCCATCACCTCAAGCAGAAATTCTTTGTTAATTAAACATTAACTCCCCATTCCTTACCTTTACTCCCATCCCTGGTGACCTGTATAATTATTGACTCTTCAAATTTACTTACCCTAATTATCTCCTGTCAGTGAGATCATACAATATCTGTCTGACTGTTTGGCTCAACACAATGTATTCAAGTTGATGCAAGTTTTTCCATGTATCAGTACTTCGTTCCTTTCTATGGCTGAATAATATTCTACTATAATTATATACTGCAGTTTGTTTTTCCATTTTTCTCTTGATGGGCATTTGGGTTGTTTCTATGGGTGAATAATTCTATGAATAATGCCACATGAACATAACTGTTAAATATTGGGTTGTCCCTGTTTTCTGTTTTCAGTTCTTTTGGGTATATGCTTAGAAGTGAGGTTGCCAGGTAATGTGGTAATTCTGTGCTTAACTTTTTGAGGAGTGACCAAACTGTCTTCTACAGGTACAACTTTTTACATTCCCACTGATGACAGTGTTGAGTATCCATGTTTTTCCACATATATATTCTTGATTTTCAGTTTTTGATATAGCCATTCTATTAGGTATGAAATGATATCTCATTGTGACTTTGATTTGCATTTCCCTGTGGCTAGTGATGTGGAGCATCTTTTTTTTTGCTTTTATTTGCCATTTTTATATTCTCTTTGGAGAAATGTCAGTTCAGGACTTTTGCTCATTTTTCAATTGAATTGTTTGTTTTTGCTCTTGAGTTGGAGTTTAATATAAAATTCTGTATCTTAAACCATAGCAGATAGGTGGTTTTAAAATATTTTTTTCCCATTCTATAGATTGTCTTTTCACTTTTGTGACAAAGTCCTTTGCACAAAAGTTTTTTATTTTGAGGACATCCCATTTATCTATTATTTTCTTTCATTGCTTGGCTTTGGGTTTAAAGTCTAAGAAACCATTGCCAAACACAGGTTTCTGGAAATACTTCTCTACATTTTCTTCTAGGATTTTTATATGTAGGTCTTTTATCTATTTTGAGTTGATTTTTATATATGGTATGAAGTAGGGGTCCTCCTTTATTCTTTTGCTTATGGATGTCCAGTTTTTTAAGCACTATTTATTGAAGATAATATTCTTTGGAACCATTATCACAAATCAGTTGGTGAAATTATGGGTGCTCAGTGGTAGAATGCTTGCCTTACATGCGGAAGACTCAGGTTCGAGTCTTGGACCATGCACCACCCCCTCTCCCCCAAAATCAATTGGTCATAGATGTGAGGAATTATTTCTGAACTCTTAGTTCAATTCCATTGGTGTATATATCATTCCTTATGTCAGTACTATGCTATTTGGATTACTGTAGCTTTGTAATAAGTTATAAAATTGGGAAGTGTGAGTCTTCTTTGTCAAGATGTTTTTGCCTATTCAGGAACTTTTACCCTTACGTATAAATTTGATGGTTAGCTTTTCTGTTTCTGCAAAGAAGGCAGTGGAAGTTAACCTGGGATTATGATTAATCTGTAAATCGCTTTAGGTAGTATTGCATCTTAACAATTAATTAATCTTTCAACCTGTGAACACAGATGTCCTTCCATTTACTTCAGTCTTTTTTTTTTATACGATCTTTCTAATTAATATACCATATCCAAAAAAAAGCAATAAACTTCAAAGTACACTTTTTTAAAAAACATTTTTTAAGAAATATTTTTATTTTAATTTAATTTTTAACTTTTTAAATTGTAAAATATAAGATTACATACAAAGCAAAGAAAGAAAAAAGCAATAACTTTTCTTTTTTAGGAAAAAATTCCATAATTTTATGTTTTTCCTTCTAGCTGTTCCAGGGTAATTGAGACTATAAACTATCTATATAATAGATATTTATTTAACATGTATTTGTTAAATAACACTTATTTAACTTATTTGTTAAATACTGTGTTCTCTGTTATAACTCCATCTTCTCTGATCCTTCTTCCACTCTTTAGGAATATTTGGGCTCTGCCCAGGCTCTGCCCATTCTAATTTTTTTCATGTTGAAAAGGGGTATTGACGTATGGGATAAGATGATGGAACTACTTGATGTTCTTGGTGGGATTGGCAGCTCTGGGTTTCAGGATTTATCTGGCCTAGGAACCATCTGAAGGTTTTAGGTTTCTGAAAATTGAAGTTAGTGTATGAAACTTTTGCGGAACCTCGGATATGAGACCTGGGTGTTCTTTAGGATTAATAGGAATGATGTTGGTAGGGGTTTGGCAAACTGTAGCAGTTAGCAATATCTAGCTAAAGCTTGCATAAGAGTAGCCTCTAGACTCTATTTGAAGTCTTAATCACTGATACCTTATTTTGTTAAATTTCTTTTCCCTCATTTGGTTGGGAAGGCATTGTCAGTTCGGTGGTGCCAGGTCCAGGCTCATTCCTCAGAGTCATGTTCCATGTTGCCAAGGAGATAACACCCCTGATGTCGTTTTCCACATAGGGGAGAGGATAGTGATTTTACTTGCAGAGTTGAGGTTGGATAGACAGTGAGCAAGGGTCACATCTGAGCAACAAATGAGGTTCTTTGGAAGTTAACTCTTAAGCATAATTGTAAGAAGGCTTAGCTTCTCTGCTGCAGAAAAAAGTTTCATGAGAGCATGCCTCAAGATTGGGGGCTTGGCTTATTAACTTGGGAATCCTTAGTATTTAAGAGAGTGTCAGGGCTTTACCAAATGGATCCCTTTAATAGTTCCATATGTTTTCTGCAGCCACTCTTGGGACTTTGCTAAGGTCTTTTTATATCTTTTTTTTTTTGCATGGACAGGCACCAGAAATCGAATCCAGTCTCCATCATGGCAGGCGAGAACTCCGCCTGCTGAGCCACTGTGGCCTGCCCTGTTTAGGTCTTTTAAAAAATTTCTTTTAGCAATGTTTTGTAGATTTCCATGTGAGAAATAATCAGATGTGAGTCATAATTTTTATGTTATTCTAACTATAGCCAGATCACAACGTCCTATACTAGAAAAAACCCAGTTCTAATTTCAGGATTTATGGTTATGCCAGTGTATAAAATTAAATCCAGAGAAATACAATAATTTTCCTAAAGTTTTACCCCTTGGTGTTGATGGGATTAAATTTATTCCTGGCTATTTGATACTTGAAGTTGTTGTTGTTGTAAATGGGCTTTTTTTCTTGGTTATTTCTTCAGTGTTCATGATTAGTGTGTAGAAAAACTCTTGATATTTGGGTATCCTATACTTTGCCATTTTGCCATTTGTTTATCATCTCTAGTAGCTTTGTTAGGATTTTCTGTGTATAGGATCATGCCATCTTTAAATAAGGAAATTTTTGCTTCTTTCTTTCCAATTTGCATACCTTTGTTTATTTTTCTTGCATACTTGCTCTGGCTAGTACTTCCAGTACAGTTTGATTAACAGTGGTGATGATGGGCTTCCTTGTCATCTTCCTGATTGTAGGGGGAAAGCTTTCAGTCTTTGATCATTGAGTATGGTATTAGCATTGGGTTTCTCATATATGCTTTTTATTACGTTGAGAACGTTTCCTTCTGTTCTAAGTGTTTTTACCAGGAAAGAGGTGCTGGATTTTGTCAGATGTCTTTTCTGCTTGATCATGACAACTTTTTTTTTTTTTTTACTTCGTTCTATTACTGTGGCATATTGTATTAATTGATTTTCTTGTTGAACTTCCCTTCCATACCTGGGATAAATCCCACTTGATCATGGAGAAGAATTCTTTTAATGTGGTTTTGGATTTAGTTTGCCAGTATTTGCTGAGGATTTTTAAATCTGTATTCATAAAGAATACAGGTGTGTAGTTTTATTCTCTGTTGGTATCGTTTTCTTAATGTCACATTCTATTGAGATATATTCAAACACCATGTAATTGATCCAAAGTATACAATCATTGTCTCACAATATCATCACTTAGTTGTGCAGTCATCAACACAGTAAACTTTAGAATGTTTTCATTATCCCAAAAAGAAAAATAACAAATAGACATAAAAAAGAAAATCCCAAAACTGTGATTGCCCCCCCGCCCATTACTGACCCCTAATATTTGTGTGGTACATTTGCTACTGTTGATGAAAGAATATTAGGATATTACTGTTAATTATTGCCTATCATTGGCAATACTTTTTTCTAATATACAATTTTATTATTAGTTCTTTGTACAAGTGTTGTACATGTGTTGTGGTTCATGAAATACTTATTTATATTGTATTTGTAGTGTTGATAACTTGTTATGTTCCCATGTTTTAATCTCTGTCTTTCCTTCTGCTGGCATATATGACTCTTAACAGCCTTTTCAAACTGTATTCACCTACAGTTCAGCTCTATTACTTATAATCCTAATACGAGCTACTGTTACCTCCTGTGATATCTATATCTGGCTTTTCGTATGAGGGGGATCCTAAATCTCATAAAATGAATTAGGGAACAATTTATATGATTGAAGAGAAATGAGAGTATATTTCTAAACAGAATTTGACAAGTGACCTGAGTAGATGCTTACTCGTATATACAGGACACTGCACAATATTTTGTAAAGCCTGTTATTTTTTGAAGTATTTATGGTGTGTTTTCTTTAAAATTGTTAGAGTAAATACTTCTGAAATCCATCATACTGTTTAAACTTGTTATTTGTTATTTCTTATGATTCTTTTTTGGGTGAGAAATTGATGTCAGGCTAGATAGGCCCTTACCTTTGCAATACCATTCCTCCAAATCATCATTACTTCATCTATGAAAGATGGCAAAGAACCATGACCAAGAAGAATCAGGCTGTGCACAAAACAAACAGGCCTGGAGGTCTGCCATGGGTGGAGTCTACATCCCAGCCTCATAGGAACTCCCTTTTTTTTTTTTTTTTTAAAGCCCAAGAGAAAATTTTATTTAATCATATTTGAATTTCTGTTCGGTTCCATTTAACCCTCAGGTTTTGTTGTTGTTGTTTTTTTAATTTATTTATTAATTAAAAAACTTAACCAAATAAAACATCAACAGGAACTCTCTTTAAATACTGCTTTTCTGATTAATACTGATGTTTACCTGGTCTTTGAATGTTAGTGCCTGGCTGATTAGTTCATTGCCCAAATCAGTTTTCCACTTGCCCCATCAACAATGCTTTTTCTCACATATACTATCTAGCTGCCTTAAAAAGGAAAAATATAAGAGATAGTCTATATTTTACATACAGGTTTATGTATTGGGTGAGATGTTTTTGTTGTGCTGCTCTGGGCAAAATAAAGAATTCTCTGTTAAAGGTTAAAAAAATGAATTAGGGAGTGTTCCTATTTCTTCAGTATTAAGACCTAGTTTGTTCAGGAAAGCTGTTAATTCTTCTTGGAATGTTTGGCAAAATTCCTTTCTTCATGATTGTTTAGTTAATATTATATTGTTTTATTGTATTAAATGGAGGTAAATATTGTTTATTAGTCATTAAAAAATTTTTATTATTGAATATTAAACTTAAGCTCATTACAGTTAGATAGGCATCCTCAAACCAAGACTAGTTGGGTGACAAAGTCTTGTCATAGTAGAAGGCATGGGGGTAGGACTCAGAAGAAAATAGGTTAAGCTCAGAGTGATCCAAAATTAAGAATACTATATTAGAAGGTATATAAGGTATATGTTTGTGCATTAACGGATTCTTTTATGTAACCTCAATTTATTTCTCATAGCATCCTGTTCTTATTTCAGTAATCTAGTATCTTGCAGATGTTTGAGAATAAAAATTGCAGTTAATGTTTTCCCCTTCCTACATTTTATCTTTTTCCTCTGAATTGCTTTTTACTGTTTGTTGTGCCTTTGGTGATGTAAGTTTTTCTTGAGACTTTTTATCCTTTTTTATTTATTAATGATTGAGATGGGGCACTTAAAAGCTGATTGAAAGTTCTGTATAGGTTGGACATTTTAGATGATGGCTTGTACTGTATGTACACTGGTAAGATGCTGAACAGGCTTTCTTAATGGGGATTAAATTGGCTTTTGTTCTGGACTGTTCAGAATCTCTTAAGGAATTATCCTTCAGTCTTTAGCTTTGAGGTATGTTAGTCTGGTGGCTGGGCTGGGAAGGATACTTGAGGAGGTTCACCATTGACTGAACTCTTGCTTTCAGTTCTCGTTACTTGCTTTCTTTAGTATCTAGTGTTCCTGTGTTTTTGATGTTCACTCTGTACATATAGAATAAAGTTGTTTCTCTGGCTCACATAGGAATAGTGTACTGGCTGTCAGGGATGAGTTCTTGAAGGTTTCAACTGTAGCTTTCATTTAGTTCTATTTTCAGTCCCATACTTCATACCTTCCTTCAGAGATACCTCATACCTCTTAACTCCTGAGCCTTTCCAGTGTTCTGCAGGGGCGAATCCTTCCTTTTTTTGTTGTTACATCCCTTTGTTGCTACTTCCAGTTTATTTCTTCCCTCCTTTTTTACCATCCGAAATTTGTTGACATGTCATCTTTTCTTTTTTTTTCTCCCTTTAGTTTACTTGCAGAGGGGTTTGGAACAGAGCAGAGATAAGTTTATTTGTAAAATCCAGCTGGGCTTAACTGAAGCTGATGTTTTTATTAAGAAAATTAATAAAAACAACACCTCACCCCCCCTCCCCCACCAGCATTGTGAGTATGGTTTGTATAGTGAAATAGGATATTGAGAATTTGTATACCTAAACTTTCAGAAGTGAACATAATACAGTATATAATTTGTTAGCAAGTTTTTAGTGGAAATCTCGGTTCTTTCTCATATGAGCCTCTTCCCAGCCTGTTTGAGTGTGCTTATAACATGACATCTCACTTTCCCCAGAGTGAGTGACCCAAATAAGAGCAAGGCAGAAGTGGCAGTGTCTTATGACCTACTCCTGGATGTCATACATTTTATTTCCACAACATTCTATTCATTAGACTATTATTCAGTAATTCTGGTCCATATTCAAGTACAATTGGGCTTCACATTTTGGAGAGAGGAGTATTATAGAATTTGTGGCCATAGCTCAAATCCATCATTCCAGGAAAGATAAAATTATTTAAACATTGTCATTCAGGGAGCTGGTGATCTGTATTTGAAATACAGTGTAGATGTTCTGATAATATTGCTCGGTGCAGATTATAAGTAATAGTTGTTTTAACTATCATCCATCATTGTATACAAATATTGGAAACATTTTTTGTTGTGTGTATGCATATGTACTATTTATTTTTGATTCATCAGACCCTTTTGATTATCTCTAACATCCAGGCATTATACTACTCAGTGAGCATGCCTAAGAGAACGAGATTTGTGTGTAATGCTTCTTGACTCTCATTTTTATTTACTTTAATTTTTAATTGGAGCTGATGTGTATGTGTGTGTGTTCCTAATGCTACCTACTTGAATAGGGTCAGAATGGCCTTCCCCAGTAGCATTAAGCAAATTATGATTATTTGAAAACGTAGCTATTTCATCAGTAAAGCTAGCTGTTCAATAAAACCAGCTAACTTTATTGATGAGGTATTTTATAATAGCGAATTTCCTTATATTTACTAAACAGATATTGAGTACTTAGTTCATGGAGAAGCAAAGAAATATGCCACAATTTTTGTTCTGAGTTGATTCTTATGTAGGACAGATAAACACATACACAAAACTAAGGATGGTAGTTAAAAACCTCATGTGACAACTTTATATTAAATACCAGTTGTTGCTGTGATGCTATTTTCATAAGTTGTTATGGGCTACTCTGGCAGGAAGGAGGAGATAACTGAAGTTTAGGGAAAAAAAGTATTTTAATATTTGCTTATTGGCTTTTGTGTATTACTTAAGTAGAAAAATATAATTGTTGCCTCTCTGGGAAGCATTTATTTATTAATTTTTTTTTCTCTGATAGGCAATGTCTGTGCTGCTTCAAGGAATATAAGCATTTGGAGATTTTTAACCAAGTAGTTTGTGCACTTATTAACTTAGTGATCGCCCAAGTTCAAGTGCTCCGGGACCAGCTTTGTAAACATTGTACTACCATTAACATAGACTCTACGTGGCAAGATGAAAATAATCACGCGGAAGAACCATTGACTATAGAAAAAGAGTGTAATGATGGAAGTGCAGAAAGACAAAAATCAATAGACAAAAAATCAAACTCTACGAGAATTTGTAATCGGACTGAGGAGGAATCTTCAACGGGTTCTGATCTTTTTAGTTTATGGAGTACAGATGAAAAAGAAAAACTCTTACTATGTGTGGCAAAAATTTTTCAAATTCAGTTTCCCTTATATACTGCTTACAAACATAACACTCATCCTACTATAGAGGTATGTAAAAAAATGTATTTTGAATTTTAGGTAATACCCAAGTGATAGTTTGGCAGTCTGTTTCTCACATATGAATAAATAGGAACTCAGTTTTTGCCAATGGAAAATGTTATAAAAATCACTACTTCTAACAAAATTAATCCAGTTTTCTTCAGAACATTTCTGTAACAGTTTGTGTTGAACATTTGCTCAGTAAACTCCTATTATGGAAAACTTTGTAAACTGAACTCATAAAAAATCAGATAGTTTGTTATTGATGTAAACATTTTGGTGCTATAGATCTATTCTGTACTTTATTGTGAGTTTAAAAAATAATTCTGGAGGAAGAAGAAGCACTTAATTCTGAAGCTCATTCTTAGAAACAAAACAGAATTTAGAAATCGTTTTGTCAAGAAATAACAAATTATCTGGGGGGTGCGAAGGTAGTTCATTGGTAGAATTCTCGCCTGCCATGTGGGAGACCTGGGTTTGATTCCTGGCCCATGCACTTCCCCCCAAATCAAACAAGCAAACAAAGAAAGAAACAAAAACCAAACAAGCAAAAATTCAACAAATAGTACTGGGATACACACATGGAAAAAGAACGAAATGTGACCCTACCATACAAAATATCTAAAAAAAAAATAAATTATCTTTAGTTTTTTTTTTAAATTTTTTTAATTGGGAAATATATATACAAAATAAGCGATAAATTTTTAAGTACATTTTAACAAGTAGTTCATAGAGCAGATTTTAAAGTTTGGTATGGGTTACAGTCCCATGATTTTTTGTTTTTTTCTGCTTGCTGCTCCAAGGCACTGGAGACGAAAAGAAATACCAATATCATGATTCAGCAGTCATACTCATTTGTTAAATCCTATCTTCTCCATTATACTCCTCCTCTTTAAATAACATATATACCTAAAAGCAATAAATTTCAAAGTATATCACAATTAGTTTTAGAACAGATTTTAGAGTTTGGTATGGTTTACAGTTCTACAATTTTATGTTTTTATTTCTAGCTGCTGTAAGATACTGGAGGCTAAAAGAAGTATCAGCATAAAAATTCAGCTCATGCTCATTTGTTAAATCCGACTGTTTCTGTATAACTGCACCATCACCTTTGATCTTTCTCCCACTTTTTAGGGATATTTGGGCTATGGCCAGTCTAACTTTTCATATTGGAAGTGGCTATTGATAATGTGGGATAGGGGGATGGAACTAGTTGATGTTCTGGAAAGGCTGACCCCTCTGTATTTCAGGGTTATCTGTTTCAGGGACCTCTCTGGAGGTTGTAGGTTTTAGAAAGTTAATCTGAGTGCATGGAACCTTTGTAGAAACTTATATAATGCCCTAGGTATTCTCTAGTACTGGCAGGAATGGTTTTGGTTGGGGGTTGGCAAGTTATGGTAGGTAGCAATGTCTAACTGAAGTTTGTGTAAGCAACCTCCAGTGTAGCCTCTCGACTCTAGTTGAACTCTCTCAGCCACTGATACCTTATTTGCTAACACTTCCTTCCCCCCTTTTTGTCAGGATGGCGTTGTTGATCCCACAGTGCCAGGGCCAGGCTAAGGCTCATCCCTGGCAATCATCTCCTGCACTACCAGGGAGACTTTCATCCCTGAAAGTCATGTCCCATGTACGGAGGGTGGGGGTGGTGTGGGGGTAATGGTTTCATTTGCAGAGTTGGGCTTAGAGATTGAGAGGCCACATCTGAGCAGCAAAAGAGGTCCTCTAGAGGTGACTTTTAGGCATGCCTATAGGTAGGCTAAGCTTCTCTGCTACATATATATAAGCTTCGTAAGAGCAAGCCTCAAGATCAAGGGATTGGGTGACCCTAATGTTTGGCACAACATCTGGGGTTTCCCTCGTAAATTTTAATAGTTCCATAATTTTTCTCCCATCTCTTAAGTGACTTTGCCATTACTTATCGATTATCTGCTTTATATACTATGGTATGTATCCAGACATTAAATTAACCTATACAAGATTAAAGGCTCTCATTTTTATTCTGGGCTCGTCTGTATTTGGGTTGTTTCAATGATCTATCCAGGCAGGTTGAGTTAGATTATGTGCTATAGAAAATTTAGGTTCTGGACATGATAAAACTCTCTTTCTTCTCAAAGAGTAGGTGAAGTTCTAAAATACAGTCACTGTCTTCTTTACTGCTGTATTCTGAATTACCTTAATCCTGATCTGATCGGCTTCATTCCAGGTTATATGTATATAAAACAGCTCCTCAGATTCCAGAAATAAAAATTACCACTCTGGACTAAATGTGATTGCTATAAGAGCTTGCAATCTAGGCCCCAGTTTTCTTATAAGTGTTTTCTAAAGGAGATCATACAATATTTACTCTTTTGTTTGTGGCTTATTTTGCCTCACCGAATGTCCCATAGGTTCATTCACAAAGTTGCATGCCTCACAACTTGTTTCCTTTTTGTAGCTGTACTGTGTTTGATCACATGTTTACACATATGCAGATCTTCTCGTCAGTGCATTTTTCAGCCACCTCCATCTACTGGGCTTCATGTATAATGTCCAAAGTCAGCAGTCCCTTAACACTCTCAATTTCAGATGATTTCATTGCCCCAAGGAAAAATAAACACACCCTTACCAAATAGAAAATTCACACCTCCCCCTTACTCTTGTCCCTCCCCCCATTATAAATCCCTGGTATTGCTGTGGTACTGTTGATATTTTCCTGTGTAGCATAGCCCATAGCATGCAATAACATTTTTCCTCCTATACCCCTAAATTATGCACTGTTCCTGCAAGATTCATACCTTTGCATTAGTTCACGCAACAACTTACTTATATTTGTAGTGTTAGCGGGACACATGAGTGTATACAAACCTTTTCAATTATGTTCACCTTTAATATGGTGATATTCTATATAGACCCACTAATGAACTGCCATCACTTCTATCTATTTCCTTAGGTTCAACCTCAGTAGCAAACTGTCCACCTATCTCAAGCTTTCTGTGTATCTCTAGGTCCCCTATATTCTGTATTATAAGCCTCTGATTTTACATTTACCTGGTCATAAAAGTGTAATTATACATATCTGTCCTTTTTTGTCTGGCTTATTTCGCTCAGCATTATGTCCTCAAGGTTCAGCCATCTTGTCATGTGGTTCAGGATGACATTTAATCTTATTGCTGCATAGTAGTCCATATGTATGTACCACATTTCGTTAATTCACTTGTCTTTTGATGGGCACTTGGATTGTTTTCATCTTTTGGTGATTGTGAATAGTGCTACTATGAGCATTCGTATGCAAATCTCTGTGTCACTGCTTTCAGCTCTTCTGGGTATATTCTGAGTAGTGGTATTGCCAGGTTATAGGGCAACTTGATACTTAGTTTTCTGAGGAACTGCCAAACCATCTTCCATAGTGGCCATACCATTACACATTCTCCCCAGCAGTGCGTAAGTGTCCCAACTTCCCCATATCCTCTCCAACATTTGAGTTTCCTGTTTATTTAATAGCAGCCACTCTTGGTGTGAGGTGGTATCTCATTGTAGTCTTGATCTGCATTTCCCTTATGGTTAATGAGAATGAGCATCTTTTTATTTTCTTTTTAGTCATCTGTATTTGCTCTTTTGAAAAAATATGTATTCACATCTTTATCCTGCTTTTATCATTGGGTTGCTTGTTCACTTGTCATTGAGTTATATAACTTCTTTATGTATGCAGGATATCAAACCTTTATCCTGTGTGTGATTTCCAAATATTTTTTCCCATTGAGTTGGCTGTCTCTTCAGCTTTTTGACCAAGTCTTTTGAGACCAAAAAGTTTTGATTTTGAGGAGTTCCCATTTATATATTCTTTTCTTTTGTTGCTTGTGCTTTGGGTGTGAAGTTTAAGAAGCTATGTCCTATTAGTAGGTCTTGAAAATGTTTCCCTACATTTTCTTCTAGGAACTTTATGATACTGGTTCTTATATTTAGGTGTTTGATCCAGTTTGAGTACATTTTTGCATAGGGTGTAAGTTAAGTGTTCTGTTTCATTCTTCTGGCTATTGATACTCAGTTCTCCCATGCCCATTTATTTTTTATTTTTTAAAAAAAATTTTATTGACAAAACAGCATGCAAACACATTCTTAACATACAAATATTCCATAAATGGTGGACAATCAATGACTCACAATATCATCACATAGTTGTGTATTCATCACCATGATCATTTTTTAGAACATTTGTATCACTCCAGAAAAAGGAGTAAAAATTAGAAGTAAAAACATACCCCTTACCCCTCCCTCTCATTGACCACTAGTATTTCCATCTGCCCCATGTATTTTAACTTTTGTTCTCCCTGTTATTTATCTATATATTTTTACTCATCTGTCCATACCGTAGATAAAGAAAACACCAGATGCAAGGTTTTCAGAATCACATTGTCACATTATTATATCTTCCTACAGTCATCTTCAAGAAACAAGGCTGCTGGAGCACAGCTCTGCAGTTTCAGGTGCTTCTCTTTAGACACTCAAATACACCATAAACTGAAAAGAGATATCTATATAATGCATAAGAATAACTTCCAAGATAAATCTTGCCTCTGTTTGAAACCTCTCAGCCACTGACGCTTTATTTTTTCTCATTTCTCTCTTCTCCTTTTGATCAAGAAGTTTTCTCAATCCCTTGATGCTGTGTCCCAGCTCATCGTGGGATTTCTGTCCCATGTTGCCAGGGGAATTCACACCCCTGGGAGTCATGTCCCATGTAGGTGAGAAGGGCAGTGGGTGTCTTTGCCATGTCAGCTTATAGATAGAGGGCACATCTGAGCAACAAAAGAGGTTCTCTGGGGATGACTCTCTTAGGGCTAATTTTAAGTAGGCTTAGCCTATCCTTTCCAGGAATAAGTTTCATAGAGATGAACCTCAAGATTGTCCAAGCTCATGTATTGAAAAGATTTTTTTGTCCCAGTTCAGTGATTTTAGGGGCCTTCTCGAAAATCACTTTACTATAGATTTGGTGGTCTATTGCTGCAGTCACGATTTAATTCCGTTGGTCAATACTTCTATCTTTGTGCCAGTACCATGCTGTTTTTGACCAATATGACTTCTTCATAAGTTTTAAAATCAGGGAGTGTTAATCCTCCCACTTTGTTCTTCTTTTCTAGGATGCTTTTAGCTATTTGTGTTCTCCTTCCCTCCGGGTGAATTTGGCAGCTAGCTTTTCCAGGTTTTCAAAGTACGTTGTTAGAATTTTGATTGGTACTGTGTTGAATCTGTAGATCAGTTTGGAAAGAACTGACATCTTAACAAAATTTAACCATCTTATCCATGAGCAGGGAATGTCTTTCTTTGATTTATTTTAGCAGTGTTATGTAGTTCTCTATGTACAGGTCCTTTACATCCATATGAAGTTCATTCCTAGATACTCGATTCTTTTAATTGAGTATTTTTTTGTTAATTGACTCCTCAGTTAGGTCATTGTTTGTGATTAGAAGCATTACTGATTTCTTTTTTTTTTTTTTTTTGCATGGGCAGGCACCGGGAATTGAACATGGGTCTCTGGCATGGCAGGCAAGAATCCTGCCACTGATGACTTTTGCACATTAATTTTATAACCTGCCACCTTGCTGAATTTATTAGCTCACATAACTTTGTTGTAGATTTCTCAGAAATTTCTTAATATCATGTTACTTGCAAATAATGAAAGTTTTATTTCTTCCTTTCTAATTTCGATGCTGTCTATTTCTTTTTCCTGCCTGATTGCTCTCGCTAGAACTTCTGGTATAATGTTGAATAATAGTGGTGACAGAGGGCATCCTTGTCTCATTCCTAGTCTTAGGGGGAAAGCTTTTAGTCTCTCTCCATTGAGTATGATTCTGGCTTTCAGTTTGTCATATATACCTTTTATCATATTGAGGAAGTTAACATTTGATTCCTACCTTTTGAAGTGTTTTTATCAGAAAAGGATGTTGAATTTTGTCCAGTGATGTTTCAGCATCAATTGAGATAATCATGTGATTTCCCCTTTTGATTTGTTAATGTGCTTTTCTTGTTTGAACCATCCTTACCTGCCTGGTATAAACCCCACTTAGTTGTGGTGTATACTTCTTTTAATGTGCTGTTGGATTTGATATGCTAATATTTTGTTGAGAATTTTTGCTTTTATGTTCATTAGGGAGATTGACCTGTAGTTTCCCTTTCTTGTAGCATCTTTACCCCAGTGGTTTTGGTATTAAGTGATGCTATGTTCATAAAATGAATTAGTGTTCCTTTCTCCTCAGTTTTTTGGAAAAGTTTGAGCAGGGTTGGTGTTACTTCTTACTGGAATGTTTGATAAAATTCCCCCGTGAAGCCATATGGTCCTTAGCTTTTTTTTGTAGGAAGGTTTTTGATGAGTGTGAATCTCTGTACTTGTGATTGGTTTGTTGAGATCTTCTCTTTCTTCTTGAGTCAGTGTAGCTTGTATGTTTCCAGGAATTTGTCCATTTCATTTACTACACTTGATCTTAGCCAAAAGGCCGAGAAGCGATGTCCATTTCATTTAAATTGTCTAGTTTGTTGGTGTATAGTTGTTCATAGTATCCTCTTATGATTTTTTTTTTATTTTTTCAGGGTCTGTGGTAATGACCCCCTTCTCATTTCATATTTTGTTTATTTGCATCCTCTCTCATTTTTCTTTGTCAATCTTGCTAGTGGCCCATCAATTTTATTGATTTTTCTTGAAGAACCAGCCTTTGGTTTTATTCTTTCTATTGTTGTTTTGTTCTTCCAGTTTCACTCTGCTTTTATCTTTTTTTAATTTATTTTTATTTTTTTAACATGGGCAGGCACCGGGAATCGAACTTGGGTCCTCAGGCATGGCAGGCAAGTATTCTTACCTGCTGAGCCACCGTGGCCCGCCCTCTGCTTTTATCTTTGTTATTTCTCTTCTGTTTTCTTTGGAGTTACCTTGCTGTTCTTTCTCAAGTTCCTCCAGGTGAGCAGTTAAGTCAATTTTTGTTCTTCTTTTTTTTTTTTTTAATTGTTTTTATTGTGAAATATATATGTGAAAAAGCAATGTATTTCCAAGTACATTTTTAGCAAGTAGTTATAGAACGTGTTTTAAAGTTTTGTGTGGGTTATGGTTCCATGATTTTTTGTTTTTTTCTTCTTGTTGCTCTTAGACACATTGATATTTGTGTTGGTCTCCATTGTCTTTGTTCTATTTTGATATTTACATTTAAGGCAATAGATTTCCCTCTCAGCACAGCGTTTGCTGCATCCTATAAGTTCTGATATGCTGTATTCTTGTTTTCATTAGTCTCCAGATAGCTACTGATTTTTCTAGCAATTTCTTCTTTGACCCGCTCATTGTTTGAGTATGTTACTTAATCTCCATATGTTTGTGAAAGTTCTTGTTCTTTGGTGGTTATTGATTTCCAGCTTCACTCCATTGTGATCAGAGAAAGTGCTTTGAATAATTTCAGTGTTTTTAAAATTATAAAGACCTGTTTTGTGCCCCAGCCTATGTTCTGTCATGGAGAATGTTCCATGAGTGCTAGAGAAAAGAATGTATATCCTGGTGTTTTTGGGGTGTTATGATCTATATATATGTCTGTTCGGTATAATTCATTTATCAGATTGTTTAAGTTCTCTGCTTACTTGTTGATCCTCTATCTGGTGGTTCTGCCTATAAAGGAGAGTGGTGTATTGAAGTCTCCTACTATTGTTAAAACGTCTATCGCTTACTTCAGTTTTGTTATTGTCTGTCTCATGTAATTAGGAGGTCCTTGATTGGGAGCATGCACATTTAACATTGTTATTTCTTCTTGGTGAATTGTCCCTTTCATTAATATATGGTGTCCTTCTTTGTTTCTTATGATGTCTGTAGATTTAAAGTTTATTTTTTCTGATATTAATATAGCTACTCATGCTTTGTTTTGGTTACAGCTTGCATGGAACATCTTTTTCCATCCTTTCACTTCAATCTATTTGTATTTTTGTGTCTAAGGTGAGTCTCTTGTAAGCAACGTGTAGCTGGATTATAGTTCTTAATCCATTCTGCAAATCTTTATCCTTTAATTGGTAAATTTATTCTGTTAAAAAGTCTATTTTATAGCAATAACTTTGAATGTTTTGAGTCTGTCTTCTTATCCTTTGGATTTTATTTGTCAGATGTATATGTTCTTTTCCTTCTTTCTCTTTTTATCCTTTAGATTACTCTTACTGGTACTCTTCAATTCTGTGCCATCTTCCAGGCCTCCTTCATCTGTCTTTTTTTTCCTGTTGGCAGAACTCCCTTTAGTATTTCTTGTAGCACTGGTCTGTAGTTGACATATTCTATCAGCCTTTGTTTTTCTATGAAAATTTTAATCCTTCTCTCAGTTTTGAAGGACAGTTTGTCTGGGTACAGAATTCTTGGCTGGAAGTCTTTCTCTTTCAGGTTTTTAAATATGTCATACCACTGCCTTTTCACCTCCATGGTGCAGTTGTGCAGTCCAAACTCAGTATGATGTGGTTTCCCTTGCGTGTCGTAGATTGTTTTTCTCTTGCCACTTTCAGGATTTTCTGCTTCTCTTCACCATTTGGCATTCTGATTTGTATGTGTCTTGGAGAAGTCCTATTTGAATTTATTCAATTTGGAGTTCAGTGGGCTTCTATGATTTGCTTATTTATGTCTTTTATAAACTTTGGGAAGTTTTCCCCAGTTCTCTGTCTGGGACACCGATGATACTTATATTTGCCTGCTTTGGTTTGTCCATCAGTTCTCTGAGATCCAGTACAAATTTTTCCATCTTTTTTGTCATTTCTTCTTTTGTGTGTTAAAAAACAATTGTCCTGTCCTCTAGTTTGCTTATTCTTTCTTCTGCCTCTTCAAATCTATTATTGTATGTCTCAAGTATTTTTTTTATTTGGTGTACAGCATCTTTAATCTCTGTGATGTCTGCTATTTTTCTATTCATTCTTTTTTTTTGAGAAATATATTTATTGAAATAGGAATGGTTACAATAAATTGTTCAGAAGGCTACAAAATTATATGTGCAGAGTAAGCATATTTTTAAATGAAATTATATGCATATTAAAAGAACTTGGAAACCAATTACCAAAATGTTAAAATGGCCATCTTCAGATAGTAGGATGAGTCCTTTTTGCTTTTCAGTATTTTCCAATATTGAGCATGTATCGCTTTTATAATATATAAACCAACAAACCTGTATATGAGGACTAGAAAGATGAATTTTATAGCAAGGAACTGTGAAAATGAATAGTAGGAAATAGTGAGAGAGGTTTTAGATATTTGCAAGCCAAATAATGGGAAAGGTTGTCATAATGCTGCTTGACAAGAACTTTTAAAAAAATTTTTATTAATAAAACCATTCAACATATAATATGAGCATTTTTCTTTTATCAGATAGTTGTATATGCATCATCATGATCATTTCTTAGAACATTTGCATCAATTCAGAAAAAGAAAGAAAAAGAAAACAGAAAAAAGTTCATACATACCGTACCCCTTACCCCACCTTTCATTGATAGCTAGCATTTCTGTCTACTAAACTTATTTTAACATTTGTTCCCCCTATTATTTATTTTTAATCTATATGTTTTACTTATCTGTCCATAAGGTAGATAAAAGAAGCATCAGACACAAGGTTTTCACAATCACACAGTCACATTGCGAAAGCTATGTCATTATACAGTCATCTTTAAGAAACATGGGTACTGGAACGCAGCGCTACATTTTCAGGCAGTTTCCTCCAGCCTCTCCGTTACGCCTTAACTAAAAAGGTGATATCTATTTAATATGTAAGAATAACCTCCAGAATAACCTCTCGCCTCTGTTTGGAATCAGATTCATTTTTTACGCTCTTCTAGTGTCTTCTTGATCTTCTTTATGTCATTGGTCATCCCACTGATTTTATTTAGTAGTTATATGGACATCTTTAACTAGTTATTCCAAAGTCTTTGTCTCCTCTGGTGTTTTAATTTGGACGTTAGACTTGGCTATATCTGCATTTCACGTAGTTAGTGATCTTCTGTTGTGTTTGCAGCAGGTAAATTTCTTGATAGGTTTACTTTGGATGTTGATTTCCTTCAGTAGTCTAAAGCTTTGTTTGTGTGACTGGTGTGGAGTAGGATGTGGGCGTGAGCAGGGCCACAATAGCACGGTGATGGCTTGTGGTGCAGTATGTGCATGGGGTGGGGACTCTACACTGGTGGCTGTGAGCGTGGGGTGTGGATTATGGGTTGTGGATGTGAGGTAAGGGGGCTGTGTGGGCAAGTTTCAATTCAGACAGGCCTTGGAGCACAGGAGCATGGTGTGGCTTGGGGGCACAGAGGTATGGCATGCAGGAGGCAGATGTTGGGGCTTAGTGAATGCACGGGGCTGGTATGTGAACAGAATACAGGTGGACACATGAAATGTGTAGGTTGTGCATGTCAGGGTGTTAGGTACAGGGCACAGACGTTTGGGCAGAGGGAGGTTGGGGTGCAGAACGTCATTGTACAGGGGAAGGGTCCAGGGGGCCCAAGATGCAGATGCTTGAGTGTGTAGGGGTGGGGCACGGGTTGTGGAAGTTGTGGACATGTGTCAGGTGGGTGATGATGGGTGGACAGGGCTCTGGCACAGATCTGCACTTCCAGGGGTGGCATGGGTTAGGGGAGCCTGCTTGTACAGGATGGAGGTTATGTGGCACAGATGTGCCTGAGAGCACCTGCTGGGTATAGGAGAAGGGCACTTGTGCTTGGGGGTGGGGCAAGGGTGTGTGTGTATGTGTGTGTGTGTATGTGCTTGGTTGTGGGGTGGGTGCAGGCTTCAAGAGGTTCGTGTATGGATATGTGGGTGCCCAGCAGGGAGGATGTGGCCATGCCGTTGCATGGATCTTGGGGGCAGGCCCTGGGTATGGCCTGGATGAGTAGATCAACGCATGCCCAGAGCTGAGAGGGCGTGGCATGAGTGGGTGTGTGCCTTCAAGAGGCAGTGAGGGAGAGGTGGGAGTTGAGGGGCTCTTTGTTGGTATGTGGGTCTTGGAAGAGAAGGGGCAAGACTGTGCTTGTGCAGAGAGGTAGGTTGGGCTTGGACAGGCTCGCTCACATGGGAAGACGGGTGTGGTGTGGGGATGTGCAATCACGGGGACAGGGCAGGGGTGCTTGGAGCGTGATTGTTAGGGCGGGTGATGGTGTTCAAATACGTAGGATGTGGAGGGAATCACGGGTCTTTGGGCAGGAGCAGTGTGTGTGGGGGTAACACATTCAAGGAACATGGCTTAGCTTACTTCCTTGTCCCCGTCTCCGTGATTGTGCACTCCTGGTGGTTCCAGGCCTCCATCTGGAAATGGATGTACTAGGCTGTCTGCACTAGCTGGCTGGCCTCTGACTTTCTGCATCTTAATTCTTGCAGTTTTTCAACCAGGGCCTCTCTTTGTGGTTAGAAAACCCTCTCAGGTCACTTACATCCTGGAATCTCTCTTCCTATCTGTTTTTCTGCCCCTTTTCTAGCCGTTCTGTGGAGCAGGGGTGCATCTCAACCTATCCTATTCCACCATTTTCCCAGAAGTCCTAATTACTAGTTTCAAATAATAGTATTTTCTTTTGTAAGGCAAGTGCTTGACTCTTTCCATTAGTGATATTTTTACAAGCCTTTCTAAGAGTTTAGTAACCCACTTTAGAATTATTTAGACAATGAGATTTCTTTCTGGGCACATTGGGAATTGAGACACTTACGTGGTACATCAGTGCCGCAGGAGGGCGAAAGTAGAAGCTGTTAAAGCTTCTTAAAGTCCAGCCTCTGGAATCTCACAGTGTCACTCCTGCCAGATTTGTTGATTGAGACAATTTGTAAGAGCAACCCATATTTAAAGGGGTGAGGAAGTTGACTCTATCTCTGGATAGGAGAGGCACGTTTAATCGCAAAATTAGTGCATGCTGGATTGGGAAGAGTTGTAGCCAATAAAGAATCTACCACATGATTTTTTAAAAAGTTTACCTGCTTTCTCCAACTTATTTTCTGTCACCTCCATACTTCTAGAAGACTTCTGTTTCTTTATTGAGAAGACAAATTTTCTTTAAAAGAGTATATTTTCACATTGAATTGAGATTGCAGAAAAATATAGCCCAGAAGGTGCATAGTTTCCCTGTTAGAATTTCCCGTAAGAATATTTTAAGTCAGACTGTTCTCCATCTTTTAGAATTCTCAGCCTACCTTCCCACATAGAAACCTTTTAAGGAATCTCTTACATCACATAAGATACTTAATTAAACGTTCTGAAAAGTGTTATCTCAGAATCCTTTTTTCAGTGAAAAGTAAAAGGGGATCAATTTGTGTGACTTTAAAAAAATTATTCCTAAGAACATCATATGAATAGTGTTTTAATGTCTTAAATTGGAAATTGAAATATGCTGGAAATAATTTGGTTAGGGACCTAAATATATGGAATTCATACAAAGTTCCTTAGAAACTTCTTTTTAAGTGGGTAGGCACCGGGAATTGAACCCAGGTCTGTGGCATGGCAGGCAAGAACTCTGCCTGCTGAGCCACTGTGGCCTGCCCATCTTAGAAACATTTTATACTACTTAAAAACTTTTTTTTCAAAACATTTATTGTGGTAGCATATATTAACAAAATTTGCCTTCTTAACCGTTTTATAAATAGAATCGTACAGTATTTGTCCTTCTGTGTCTGCCTTATTTTACTCAACATAATGTTTTCAAGGTTCATCCACGTTATACCGTGTATCAGAGTTTCATTCTTTTTTTTTTTTGATGAATAATATTCCATTGTGTGTTTATACCACACTTTGTTTATCCATTTGTTGGTTGATAGATATTTGGGTTGTTCTTCCTTTTGGCTATTGTAAGTAATAGTGCTGCTGTGAATGTTGCTGTACAAGTATGTGTTTGAGTCTCTGTTTTTAATTATTTCGGGTATATACCTAGCATTGGACTTGCTGTATCATATGTTAATTCTGTTTAACTATTTGAGGAACTCTCCAGCTGTTTTCCACAATGGCTGCACCCAGCAAAATGCACAAGAATTTATTTCCCCATTTTCTCTCCATTTCTCCAATAATAGCTGTTCTTTGTGTGAAGTGTTTCTTTTACTATGAGTTTGATTTGTATTTTCCTGATGGCTAGTGATGTCCAGCATCATTTTGTGCGCTGTAGTTAAAAGTCTCTTAACACTATAACTGTAACAGTACTCAATCTGCAGTTATATTGTTCCTGAAATCAATTTGCTCATCAGTTTTTTTTTTTAAAACTGAGTTTCAAAAATTTATAATTTATGTCCATCCATTCTTCCCTTTGTACTTTACCATGGTCTTTATATAGAGTGGGCTCTTGTAAAAAGCCCTTTAATTTTGATTTTTTTTTCTTTAGAGGCACAAATTGGCAGAAACTCTTAAAGAAGGAAAAGATATTAGTATTTTGATAGCTATGACTGTAAAACCTAGCCAACAGCCTTATTTTAGAGAAGAGGCGACTCCTATAACTTCTGTAAGCCAGATTTGTTCAGGTTTGCATGGCATGTTGCTGAAAAAGTCAGGTCTTCTTATTCTTCTACACTGCTTTTCAATCGTTTAGAACTGTAACTTCATCCACTGAGTAAGATGAGAATATGGGCTCCTCCTTTCCTCCCTTCCTTCCCACCTTCCTTTCTTCTCTATCAAAGTTCAAGATCAAGTAAGTGAAAGTAGGTAATATTAATGCAGATTAAAAAAATATTTTTGGCAGTTTAAATTCTGTAACCTGAATAGTTACATTTAATTCTGTGAAATGAGGTTTGTAGTAGTGTTTTGAGTTATTTCTAAATAGAGTGAAAATGAGTTTAAAAATTGTAGGAAGGGGAGAATCCACAGCTGTTCTGTTAAATGTATGTGTGATGTGATCAAGTAGATTAAATTTGTATGTTGTTTTATTTTACAGATCTCTAAACCTAGGCTGGTTTCCTCTTACCAACTTCTACAGACTCTTCTTTTGTCTTTTTATTGATAGTATAAAATTCACATTTTTAATGTTTACAGTTTAGAGGGTTTTTGGTATATTCAAAAGCTTTTATTTTTCTTTTAAAATAATAGGCAAATTCTTCTGTTGACTTCTAGAAATAGGGTGGCATCTCATACTTAGTAAGAGTGAAGTTTTGAAAAAACTTAAAAAAATCCCTGATGGTTCTAAAATTAGAACTTTTGAAAGAAAAATGATGTTCTTGATTCAGTTTTTTTTTTTTGATTCAGTTTTTAGTGAGGCTTTATTTCTCATGGTCCTAATATTACCCTACCAATCTACATGAACTCCTTATTTAAAGTGAGATTATAATAATAATCTTCATATATCCAGAGTAGAAGTAAGAACTGATAAGTAAGCAAACAGTTTTCTGAGTAGCTGGAATAGATGCTACCAAGACCATGAATACTATATTGCATGCACATCAGGGTAAAATTCTCTTAAGAGTTTTTCTAGTTCTAATATTTAAGCATGGTTCACCTGGCACATGAATCTGTATTTAATAATACCACAGGGATTCTTTAATCAAAGACAGTGAAAAGATCTGTTGAGAATAACTTTAGCTCCAAGTGTGGCCCTAGTAGTAGAAGCTCAAGAACAGATTTAGGTAGCTTTGGTATATTTTGTCAAGTGTTTTGGCTTTTCTAAGGATACTTTTTGAGTTCTTTGAAATGTTCTAGGGAGTTCTTATGTGATTGCTCTCATTCGGTGGTTTTCAAATTTTATCTCAGCAGAGGGACTTAAATATATAATACACAGGTAACAGCAAGTAATTAATGGGTTGCTTTGGCAGCTAACATTTTCAAATGAAAGTATAAAGCATTCTGATTATGGAATCAGCCTTTTCAGAGTAACAAATTAAAAAATAAAGAATATGCAAATACAGACTTTTAAAAGCCTTGAATGCTCTCCTTTCTATATTTTCTTCTCCTGAAAGCCATTGTTACCTAATTAATTCAGGTATTTTCAGATATTGAAAAAATTAAGAATATCTGATTATGTTCATAAGTTTTTTTTTTATATGTAGTATACTATCTTCCATGCCTCTACATATCAGTCCACCACATTAAAAAAAAATTTTTTTTTTATTGTATAACATAACATATATACAAAGCAAGGAAAGAAAAAGCCATAGTTTTCAAAGCACTCTTCACCAAGTAGTTACAAGACAGATCCCAGAGTTTGTCATGGGCTGCCATACCATCATTTCAGATTTTTCCTTCTCTGCCTTATTTTTTTTAAGGTATAACTTACTGAATGCCGTAAAAATGACTCCCTTAAAAAGTGCACAATTTAATTATTTTTAGTGAATTTACAGAGCTGCTCAGCTGTCACTAGATTCCAATTAAGGACATTTCTTATCATTCCAAAAAGATCCCTCTTGCCCATTTCAGTTTATTAGTTTTATTGATTCTTATGAGTTTGGTTGGTTATGTCACTGGTTATTTAACAAAACTTCTGTTGATGGATATTTAAGTTGCTTCTAATTTGGGGGTTTTGTAAATAATTGCGGTGAGTGCCATTGTACATAATTTTCCCAGCACTTCTTTGATCATTTTCTTAGAGTAAATATCCAAAAGATATATGTTATGTTATACAATAAGAAAGTTAAAAAAATATATATCCAAAAGATGAATTGTTGGGTCAAAAGGAATGTGTCTTTTAAATGTTGACAGATATTGCTAAATTCCACTCAGAGAAGCGTAATAGGAGTTTATACTCTCACCACAATGGGTGAATGTGCTTTCAGTTCAAATCTTATGTATGGAAAATACATCAATGTTTATGAAACTCTGGAGTATACTTCTAGGGGGTTCCAGAGAACAGTTTTAAAACCACTTACCTAAGTTATATACTTTTATAAAAGTTGTCCCAGTTCTTTAAGGAAAGTTTAAATAGGTTTTATTTAAGACAGTTAATTATATTGTTATTTAGTACTTGCCACCTTATTGTATTTACCTTTTTTTTTTATTAGGATATATCAACCCAAGAAAGCAACATATTAGGGGCATTTTGTGATATGAATGTAAGTGCTTATTTTTCTCTGTTTTAAGATTTCTGGAATATTTTATGACTGGTTTTGTTATTCATATATGGCTTTGAGTTTATGTTCAATCATTGTCTTTCCAATATTGGTAATAAAATGAATATTATACCTGATAAGTTTTAAAATAATGATATATTTTCTTTTTCACAGGATGTAGAAGTACCATTGCATTTGCTTCGTTATGTATGTTTGTTTTGTGGGAAAAATGGCCTTTCTCTTATGAAGGATTGCTTTGAATATGGAACTCCTGAAACTTTGCCATTTCTCATAGCACATGCATTTATTACAGTTGTATCTAATGTAAGTATTGTTTAGCATTGGCTTTAATCTTTGGAAAAAAGCCTGATGTTTCAGCAGCATGAATTTTATTTCCCGAGAAAGGCAAGCCTTGCATGTAGAATAGGAATCTTTTCTGGATTTTATTTTGGAAAAATGGAGTATGAAAGTGTGTTTAAAGATCTTTGTTATAGTAAAGGTGAAATTTGTTTAAAAATATATAAATTTAGCCATTTGTTTTAAAAATTTTGTTGTAAATATCAGTTAGGTAGTAGCTATGTACCAAACTTTGCTTTAGTTGATTTTAACTTTCCTTGCCCAGGATTGTGTCATGGGAAAATTTTGGTTTCTTAGGGGTTTTGATGACTTGAATTGTGGTTAGCCTAGGTAATACTACAGTTACCTCTGTTTCACAGACATTTCTTTTTGCCTTGCAAAGAAGGTAATTCTTTAATGTTATTATGAATGACATTTACTGTGAAGCTCACTAAGTGTGGAAGCAGAGATAATTTTAACCAGATATATTAAAATTTAGTATTTAGTAACCTATTTTGTGCATCATTTGAAAAATTGGCTTAGCAAAAATTAATCTAACTTTACCAAATCCTGTATTCTTGAGAAACTGAAGCCCGTGAGTAATAACTAATATGAAATGTATAATTAAGGGATGCATATAAAATTAAAGTGTTGGGTTAGATGTTGATCCATTGATACTTGCTTTCCAGGGAAGTAGTACCCTACCAGTATTGAGTATCTGGACCTCCATTTTTCTATTTTTGAAAAAATGGTTTACATCAAGGTCATATTTAGGTTCAAAATTCTGTGGTTTCTGATAGGTTGAAAATAGTATTTACAGTGGCAGTATAGCTTGTAGGTTAAGAATGTAGGTTTCAGATTCACACTTGTATTTGAATCCTGACTGAACCCCTCATTGTTTTAGCTTCCTAGGCTGCTCCAGCAAATAGTATGAAAATGGGTTGGGTAAACAATGGGAATGTATTAGTTTATGGTTTTGAGGCTGCAAGAAAGAGTCCAAATCAAGGTATCATCAAAGCAATGCTTTTTTCCTGAAGGACCAGGGTTCTAGAACTGGTTGCCAGCAGTTCTTGGCTCTTCTGTCACATGGTAAGGTACATGGTGGCATCTGCTGGTCTGTCCCTTCTCTTCTGGGCTCATTGATTTCAGCTACTTATGTCTGTTACGTTCTCATTCTTGTGTCTGAATTCATCCCTCTTATAAAGACTCCATTAATAGGATTAAGGTCCATCCTGATTGGGCTAGGCCGCATATATCTTTTTTTTTTTTTTTTTTTTTAACATGGGCAGGCACTGGGAATCGAACCCGGGTCCTCTGGCATGGCAGGCGAGCATTCTTGCCTTCTGAGCCACCGTGGCCCGCCCTAGGCCGCATATATCTTAACTGAAGTAGCCTCATCAGAAGATCATACTTATAATGGGTTCACACCCATAGGAATGTATTAGATTTAAGAACTTGTTTTACTGGGGTACATACAGCTTCAGACTGCCAGACAGTTCTTTATCTGTAAGATAGAAATGATCATATCGGGGTTATTGTGAGGCTTAAAATGAGAAGATAGCTTTTAAGCTCTTTTATAGCACCTGATATATAGTATGTACTTATTAACTGGTAGCTGTTGGTAAGTATTTATCTGATTCTGTTATTCTGATTCACCTTACTTGTTTGATAGGAAATTTCAGAATTCAAAATACTGAATTCAGTTTGTCTTTCTTTGAGAGAAAAAAATAAAATCTAAAGTTTTACGTTGACATTTATATTATATGGTAGTAATTTTGGAGAAGTCAAAATCACAAAACCGTTTATCAGAGGTTTAACCTTTATTAGGATATATTAAGTAAATTGAATTAAATGTATGTCTTGAATTTATTTTGCTAATTCTTGTCTAAAAGTCTTGTTAGGAAAGGTTTGTGAAAGACTTTAGTTTATTATGGTATCTTTAAAATTTCTCCATTACTAAGAAGAGGTTTAGGCTTAGAATCTGTCTTATCTTTATTTTCAGCCTGTTTATGATTGTTAATTGATGGACTGTTGTCAGTTTGCGTAGTTTTTTTTTTTTTCTTGTAACCCAACAGTAGACACTGAGGCCATTAAACCAAAGTTAGGCTTAAAATTAGTCATACTGCTTTATATATGCCTTTTATCATGTTGAGGAAGTTACCTTTGATTCCTACTTTTTGAAGTGTTTTTATCAGAAAAGGATGTTGAATTTTGTTCAATGATGTTTCAGCATAAGTTGAGATGATTTTTCCCTTTCGATTTGTTAATGTGCTGTATTACATTAACTGATTTTCTTGTGTTGAACCATTGTTGCATTCCTGCTATTAACCCCACTTGGTCTTGGTGTATAATTCTTTTAATGTGCTGTGGATTTGATTTGCTAATATTTTGTTGAGAATTTTTGCAACTGTGTTCATTAGGGATATTAATCTGTAGTTTTCCTTTGTTGTTGCATTTTTACACAGTTTTGATATTAAAATGATGTTAGTGTCATAAAATGAATTAGGTAGTGTTCTTTTTTTTGTCAGTTTTTTGGAAAAGTTTGAGTAGGGTTGGTGTTCTTTTTGTAATGTTTGATAAAATTCCCCTGTTAAGCCATCTGACCTTGGGCTTTTCTTTGTAGGAAGATTTTTGATGACTGTTGAATCTCTTTATTTGCGATTGATTTGTTGAGGTCTTCTGTTACTTTTGAGTCAGTGTAGCTTGTTTGTGTGTTTCCAGGAATTTTGTCCATTTCATCTAAATTGTCTAGTTTGTTGGTGTGTAGTTGTTCATAGAGTCATATTAATTAATAGTGTAGTTGACTTTGTATGGTAATGTGTGTTTATTTTTTTTTTCTGAGAGTATAATACATACTTTTCAACAAACGGTTTTATAACTTATTATAAACTTGGCATTTTTTTCTCCCTTTAAAAAACGTTTTTTGATTTGGCTCTTTGCATGCTAATTTCTTTAATGTCGTTAATACTTTGGTGCAGAGTAAGAGCTTAAATTAGAGTTCTTTTTGCAATCAGAATTAGTACAGAAAAAGTACAGAATCTGTACTTTTTCATAATCTTGAGAGTTTTTCTTAAAGGATTAATGTCATTTAAAGCATTAGAACTTCACCCTGCCTAGTGTTTATGTAAACCCTTAGTGATTTCTTTAAATAATTTAAAATAGACATCCCTTTCATTTAAGAAACTTCAGGGCGTTTACATTTCAGTATTTTCTAGCCACATTTAGGTTATCTAGAACACATTTTCCTCTTGTGGAAACTATACATTTTAGGATATAACATTTTAGCTTATCTAGAACACATTTTCCTCCTGTGGAAACTATATCACTGTCATTTTTATATATCCATTTCTTTTCTTAAGAAATGGTTGTTTAGCCATACTGTTTCAGCATCAACAAGGCTGGAGTCCCTATTTGGGAACTATGAATTTAAGCAGGCTTTTACATAGGAATGAAAACTCCTGCATTCATAACAGTGAAAAAAATTGATTTTATGGCAATCCTTTCTTTGCGAATTAAAAGTGACTTTTACAGTTAGATAGTTAAAAACTGAGCTTTTCTAGTACCTGATTTTTATTAAAGTAAATCACACATTCAGAAGAATGACCCTAGCATGGGGAAAGACATTTTCAACTAGAAATAAAAACATTAGCCATAAAGAGAAAGATTAGTAAATTATACATCATTAAGTGTGGTGAATAATAGTTAAAAGAGTGACACACCACAGAAGGGAAGGATAAATATCGACAGTATATATATATATGTCAGATAAAAGGCTTGCACCCAAAATATATAAAGAATCTCCACAAGTCAGTAAGGAAAAGGCAAACAATCTAAAGACTTGAACAGGCAGTTGACAAAAACATATCTGAATGGATAATGTGCCTATGAAAAGGTGCTTAATCTCTCAGTCATTTAAAAAATAGAAATAAACTACAATGAAGTTTTATTGTTTTACCTTTCATATTTTGATATGTAGTTCAACTGCAGTTAACTTTTGTGCATGATATGAGGGAGGGATCGAGATTCATTTTCTTTCCACTGGTCTTAAATTACCAAAAAGACCTTTCTTCCTTGCTCTGAATTACTGCTTTTGTCATACGTCCAAATGTACTTTGTGTGTATGGGTCTGGGCTAGCATATTCTATTATTCTTTTTGCTTAATCTCGTACCATTTCCACACTGTCTTCATCTTTGAAGCTCTATAATGTTTCAAATAACCTTTTTGGGTTGCATTGAATCTGTATATCAATTTAGGGAGAACTGCGATCTTTACAATATTCAGTCTTCTATAAATATGTCTCTATAGTTTCTTTAATTTTCCTTAAGTATCATTTTATCATTTTCTGTTTTTCTGTGTAGAGATCTTTGTACATCTTTGTTAGATCATTCCTAGGTAGTTGACACTTTTTTTTTTTTTTAAATTTGCATATGGGCAGGAGGCACCAGGGATCGAACTCCAGACCTCCAGCACGGCAGGTCGGAGCTCTGCCTGCTGAGCCATGGCAGGCGCCCTAGTTGACACTTTTTGATGCTGTTGTAAATTGATCTTTTAAAAAAACTTTGTTTGTTCTTAGTATATAGTAAATACACAATGTGCTTTGTGTGTGTATGTGTATATATGTGTGTATTTATTTATTTGTATTAACTTCCTAAGCAACAATCTTGCTAAACTTATTTTGTTAATTCCAAAGAAGTTTATCTGAAATTTACTTTGAGTTTCTATTTGTCTAATCATATCATCTAAAAGTAATGTTTAATTCTACCTACCCATTCCTATGCTTTTTCTTTTTTTAATTAAAAAAGTTTATTTTACAAAGAAAAGAAAGAAAAAGCAATGATTTTCAAAGTAAACTTCAACAAGTAGTTATAGAACAGTTTTCAGAGTTTGTTATGGGTTACCATTCCACTATTTCAGATTTTTCCTTCTAGC